>LBNU01007093.1:164383-222911 GCA_014162995.1 Artemisia annua
ATATATATATATATATATATATATATATATATATATATATATATATATATATATATATATATATATATATATATATATAAACACATCTCTTATTACACACACTCACCAGAAAAATGTTCATACCACCACATTTCCTCACCACCCTCATCACCCTGATACTCACATCCCATCCGTACACGTGTCAGTCAATCCGCACACTACCAGACTCCACCCTATTCCCATACACCGAATCCCCACAGTACCAAAACCACAAATCATGCACCCCATCATCCACCGTACACGTGGCAATGACACTAGACTCAGAGTATCTCCGTGGCTCAATCGCAGCCGTACATTCTGTCCTACGTCACACTTCATGCCCTCAAAATATTTTCTTCCATTTCATAGCTGCTGAGTTTGACCCATCTAGTCCACGTGTGCTCACGCGCTTGGTGCGTAAGATTTTCCGTCTTTGACCTTCAAAGTTTATATTTTTCGTGAAGACGCGGTTATCAATCTGATATCCACGTCTGTGAGATTAGCGTTGGAGAATCCGCTAAACTACGCGCGGAACTATTTGGGTGATATTCTTGACCCGCGTATTAAACGGGTTATATATTTAGATAGTGACGTAGTTTTAGTGGACGATATTATAAAACTATGGAGAATTGAATTAAGTAAAAACCGGGCCATTGGTGCGCCAGAATATTGTCAAGTAAATTTTACTACTTATTTTACTGACAATTTCTGGTCGGACCCGGTTTTTAGAAAAACTTTCTGGTCAAAAGTCGGGTCAAGTGACAACAAAAATAAAAATATAAGAGAGAGAAAAGTTAATCTTACCCCGTGTTATTTTAACACGGGTGTAATGGTAATGGACTTGGTCAAATGGCGAAACGGAAACTACCGCAACAAAATCGAGAAATGGATGGAAATACAACGAAAAAGGCGCATTTACGACCTGGGTTCGTTACCTCCGTTCTTACTGGTTTTCGGAGGTAACATTGAACCAATAGATCATAGATGGAATCAACATGGATTAGGTGGTGATAATGTGAAAGGTAGTTGTAGGTCATTACATAAGGGTCCAGTTAGTTTGTTACATTGGAGTGGTAAAGGTAAGCCTTGGGTTAGATTTGATGACAAGAAACCTTGTCCGTTGGATTATGTTTGGAAGCCTTATGATTTGTATAATGGAGGTGACGTGGATGAATCTCAGCCCTTGGATTTGGATGTTGGGGTTAGTGAGTTTACCGGGTATTCCAATTATTTGGTATGATTTTTGTAGTGAGTTAGAGATATAGAGATTTTAGAAAATATGTTGTTGTTGTGATATGAATAGCTAGTGGGATTCTTTTGATTTTGGTAGTGATTTTAATGTGATATTCAAATTTTTTTAGTGCCGTTATAATGTGAATACGGTTTAGATTTTTTTTTTGTTTGTTTTTTAATTGTGCTTCCCATGATTTTTTATTGACTGAAAATAGTTACAAGTCAATGGAAGCATGTGTAAAGAGGTTACTCATGCAAAATGGTACTAGCATAAAAGTTCTACTTGAATACTCGATGATTGTACTACGTCTATTTTCTATTATTTTTTATCTTTATAATTGTATTTTTATTATAAAATTGTGAAATTAAAAATATGAAAAAATAAAAATTAAGTTTGACAAGTAAAAAGTAATAAAACACAAAAATAAGGAGCACAAAAAATTGTCTTATCATGTTAATAATGTGCGTAAAATTGACAAATAAACATGTGAAATATAAAATATAAAGTTTAACAACTTACCAGTAGTAAAAAGCAAAATATACGAAACAAAAAATCTTAGAGGGGTAACAGGGTACTAATAGTACTATCCCAAAACTTTATCCATTCTAGCTTAACTTTTAATACTCGTGTATCATTTCAAACTTTGCCGATTCTAGTATTGAATTTAACTAGGGGTGGCAATCGAGTCGTGTTCGTGTTGATTTATTCGGGTTCGCGGGTTGGCGGGTGGAAATAACCTCAACCCAAACACGACCCATTTATTAATCGTGTCAAGAAGCTCAACCCTAACCCAAACCTGCATAACACGTGTAACCCGTTTGTGACCCGTTTAACCCGTTTAAGCAAATATGTCAATTCACTAGTGAATAAGAGTGGTGGTTTGTTGATTTAACTAGTTTAAATGCAAAAATGATATAAGGATCTAATATATAATAAAAAATAACATACAAATAACTATATGACAATTTTAATGATATCGTACATTTAGTGAGTTATGAATTACAAACTCTTTTTGTGAAAATGTTAGGTTTTGTCCCACTAATTTGGTGGTGGTCTTTTAAGATGATGCAAAACTTTCAACCCTTATTTCTTCTTTATACAATGGCTTTTTTACAGTCGGAAATGTTATAATTGTTCTAAGTTATTCTCAAATATGATTTTCTGTTCCTTTACAAACTTATCTATTCAATACAGAGCAATGTTTTGAAAACCGGGTTCGAAATCGACTCGGTCGAATCACCGGGCACCGGGTCAACCGGTTTGACCGCCGGATCAACCCGGTTTTTAATTTTTATTATTTTGACCAGGTCAACCTGGGTTTTTATTAAAAAATTTCGAAAAAAAACCCCGTCGGGTTTCGAGAAGCGGGTTGACCCGGGTCACTCAAAACCCGGCGGGTCTAACCGGTTAACCCAGTTTTAGAAACCCGAGTTTTTTGTCAGAACCGATCGAACCGGTTAAACCGGCCGGGTCGACCCGGGTTTCAAAAAACTGATACAAAGTACTATGTGGCAATAAAAGAGGATTGTGTAACTCGTGATTTGTGAGCATATGAAAGCAAAGACCAAATATGGGTCCTCTTTGAATGAAAGTTTCAACATTTACTGAAAAAGACATTTTTTACGTTTGTGTTGCATAAAGAACAAATTACACGTATATTATGCTATGTGTGTAATACATTTGTGGACTAATGTATACGAGCCTAATGAAAAAGAAAAAAAAAATGATAGGATCACAAAAACTTTTCCGCAAAAAGCTCCACAAGCTCATGTGTCAGCGACTCATTGGTGCATCTATTTACTCTCTCTTATTTAACCAATCATTTTTTGCCACATTTATTTGTGAGAGCTTTCTAACCTTTTTTTTTTTTTTTTTTTTATCCTATCACTTCTCATAAAAAAAAATTAAAAATTACAATGTTTGACACATTTAAATATAAATTTTACTTATAATAATAGTACATACATACAAGGAATTATCAAAAACTTGATACCCAAGTAATTTAGTGTGGGAATATATATATGACCGACTTTTGGTTTTGTATAAATTCACCACCGTACCCTGGAGGGCTATACTCATTATATTCATTCTCGATCGGTAGCTCCCACAAGAATTTATTCTATCAAGGTATGATACATTTTTCCCTTCATATTTTTCTTGATATAAGTTTTTCTTGCTTGTATGACTAGCCATATGTTCTTGAATCATGCATGTACTATAGAAATCTTTTCTTGCTTTCTGCTACACAATCTATTCATGCATGCATATTCGTCTTTATTGCTCGATTCCTAGTAGTTTACAAATCGATCTCGAGTAACTCGCGAGTTGTCTCGTCTCCTTTACACCCCCTGATTGTGTACGCATCAAATGTGGATTCTTGAATGTTAGCTTGAGATATACCGTAATCCAAATTCATATACCTTATAAAATATCCTAAAACATATCATTTAATTCATAAACCGTAATGGAAAATCATAAACCATTATCGAAATTCATATACCTTCTACAATATTCAAAAACATATCATTTAATCCTCAACGGACTCACTTCGTTGTTTTCTGTTTTGAAACAAGAATTAAACATAAGATACATTATAAACATATAAACAATTGAGAAGAAATCAACGTGGTTAATTTACTTGGGTAGACTTTCTGGTTCGTTATGAGGCTTTTCTTGATCATCGCATTTGTTTGTTTTCATCGAAGAGGTACACATATTTGATTAATTCGTTGGTTAATTTAAGTATGGGATATGCAGGTATTGAAGTTTTATACTAGGATTTTGGCGTTGGCTAGATACAAAGCGAGTAGGGTTTAATCAGGCCACTTTAATAAAAATCTTTACTAGTTATATATATTACCAAAAAGATTCTTCATTGTTGTATGGTTTATTTGAATACCAAAGGTACATTGTTATTTAGCGACTGCAGCCTGTATAAGTATTGGTTGTGTTATGAACCATTTTAGGGTTCACCTAAGAACCGAAGAAGGATAAATAACTGACATATGAACGGTGCTACTAGATTTAATATTGTCCGCTTTGACACATCTATGTGACGGTTATATTTTGTAGCAAAACGTGCCAACCTAGTCAAGGTCATGTTGGGTCGCTAGCTTTAAATTACCTGGCATCTCCTCAATTTCATGGCGATATGGACAAAGATATACTGTATAATGTAACACATTGTTTTATTGTTTTATAAACCACAACGTGGATGTAAAGGTTTTCTTTTACAAAACAATGATACGAATGGCAAGTACTGTAACTTTAATTTCTTGTATTTTAGTTTTTTTGATCGTTTAAACACGATGCCCAAAGGAACATTTAGGCAAAAAAAAAAAAAAAAAAAAAAAAAAAAAAAAAGAAAAAAAAAGAAGGAACTTAACATAGGAACATAAATTCCATGTTAAATCTCATGAAAGTAGAATAAAAAAGGTTTTTCATGTGAATTTGGGGTGTTACCACTTAACTAACTGTCTTCCAATGGAACTAGAGCAGGTACCAATAAGAAACAAGCATTAAAGTAGCAAATAAAGAAGCCGCAATGGCAGAACATGATCCTCATGCTGCCAACTATGGTGACATTCCTGTCAAAGAGCTTCAATCAATGACGGGTACTGGTCGTGAATGGACCAAGGTTAGCTCTGTAACAGAAGATCGTATAAATCAATCAGTGTTAGTTAGAGGACGAGTGCATAGGACTTGTGAATTTGGTAAAAAATTTGCATTTTTGACGGTGAGGAAAGGGGGTTATACAGTGCAGTGTGTGGTTAGAGTTGCCGATGGTGTTAGCGCTCAAATGTTCAAGTATGCTACCGGCATTAGTAAAGAGTCGGTAGTTGATATTGAAGGAACCGTTCAGTTTCCGCCTCCGGATAAGCCACTTACTGGTGCATCTCAGCAGGTGAATGCAAGCTCTTTTAGTAGTATTTGATTTGCATTATTGTGTCTATCGCGTCATGTAGCGTTGATGATAATTCTAAAGGAAAAAAGTTATCCTTCCGTCGTATATATGTCAAAAATTCTAGCATTCACTTGTTATTGTCGAGTATATATAGAACTTTATCTCTTTTTGTAAAATACGTTGTTTCTACCTTTTAGGTTGAAATACTTGTGAGAAAGATTCACTGCATAAGCAGGGCTGCTCCTAGGCTTTCTATTACTTTTGAGGATGCGTCTAGAAGTGAATCTGAATTTCAGAATTTGGAGGTATAGTGTCATTCATTTAAACTTAATTTGGTAAAGTTGTCTCATTTTGGATATTATAATGGATATTTCAAATTGTCATGCAGCCAGGGAAACAAGTTGTTCGTGTGAATCTGGACACACTCTTGAACAATATAGTTTTGGCTATGCGAACACCAGCAAAGCAAGCGACTTTTCGCTTTAAGGGCCAAGTGAAAAATGTACGATTTCTCGCCCAATTTTCACTCCTCTATAATCAAGAACTATTCATTTCGATCTTAACTCTTAACTAAAGGAAATTTAATATGCTTTATGCAGTTATTTGGGCAGTTGTTGCTGAGTAAAGGTTTTTGCGAAATCGACACTCCAAAGATAATTGCAGGCACTAGCGAAGGTGGAGCAGCTGTTTTCAAATTTGAGTACCATAAACGGCCAGCATGTTTAGCACAATCGCCTCAGCTTCACAAGCAAATGGCAATCTGTGGTGATTTTCAACGTGTATTTGTGGTTGGTCCTGTTTTTAGAGCTGAAGAGTCCGATACGCACATGCATTTGTGTGAATACACAGGTCTTGATGTTGAAATGGAAATTTACGAGAGTTATTCTGAGGTATATATATATATAGAGACAACTTAATTATAATAATAATAGTATTCAAATGTCTTAAGAAAAATCTGATGAATGGATTTGTTTGTATAGGTGATGGATATCGTGGACAGCCTCTTTGTTGAAATGTTTGACAAGCTGAATGAAATATGTCAAAAAGAGTTAGAAGCTATCGGGAAGCAGCATCCATTCCAGCCCTTGAAAGTAATCATCGAACCCCTTTTCCTCTCATTTGTGAAATAAAATGATTTAAATTTTGATGTTCATGTCTTAATGTTGATGTTATTCAATGTGCAGTACTTACGGAAGACATTGAGACTTACTTTTGAAGAAGGGGTCCAAATGCTAAAGGTGAGTAAAAGTATTTACATATGGATGGGTCAATTTAGGCTTTGATTTCTATGAGTCAAAGGGGTAAAAATGTAAAATTATTACAAAAGTAAACACGTAAAGGGATGAGGTTTTCCCTATTCATGTTAATTACCCGGTGAGGCCGAGTGTTTGACTCAGATTTACTTGGCCTAACCCGGGTATCCCAGTGACCGTTTCCAACCCTTTCTTAGCGTCTTTGTGTGTGTACATCTCCTCAGTTGTCCAAAGTGGCAAAGTGATTTTTTTATAATGTGTACAACCTCCTTAGCCATCTTAGTAGCTAAGAAGACAATGAATGTAATAATATAGTGTCTAATATATATCCTTTTGGCTCCTGTCCCAATATTTTTCATATCTGGTCATCGAGTCCATGAATAACATTAAATCTCTGTTGTGGCATACTGAAACTTGATATAGGAGGCTGGAGTTAAGGTTGACCCACTCGGGGACCTTAACAAGGAATCAGAAAGAAAATTAGGAAAGCTCGTATTGGAAAAGTAAGTGCAGATTCTCCAAACTTTACTATAGCCTTTTACTCGAAGTTTTATCTATAATAAATTTAATTTTCATTCCGATATTGATTGTAGGTACGGAACTGAATTCTATATACTACACCGCTACCCTTTGGCAGTTCGACCTTTCTATACAATGCCATGTTATGACAACGAGGCTTATAGCAACTCATTTGATGTTTTCATGAGAGGTGAGCTGATATACGTCATCTAAATTTTGTATAAGTGACCATGTTTCTTTTTGGAACTTAATTATATTTCTGCTTTTGTTCAGGTGAGGAGATCATTTCAGGATCCCAGCGTGTGCACGAACCTGAACTTCTGGAAGCACGTGCAAAAGAATGTGGGATTGAGCTTAAAACATTATCAAAATATATCGATGCCTTCAGGTACATATTCTTTAGAGGCAGTAGCTATATGTGCAAGTTGGGTAACGGGTCAAAACTCATTTGGGTTAAAGCTACACATTTTTGTTACTATGGCACACACCTTGTTCTCCATTTTTCTAATCGATATTTAATGCTTTAGTTTTGATTACAAAATATTGAGGTAAATCTTTGTAAAAAACGGTTTAGAAGCTTGTATTTATTTATTTTTAAAATAAAAAAAAAAAAAAAAACAAGTTCGGGTGACTCTTACTCGGTTAATTTTTTTTTGAAAGGCATCTTACTCGGTTAAATTGTTCCTCTTACTCGGTTAAATTGTTCCTCTTTACGTTATTGCTTTTAGTTTGATCATTT
The DNA here is from genome assembly GCA_014162995.1 of Artemisia annua. Lineage (NCBI taxonomy): Eukaryota > Viridiplantae > Streptophyta > Magnoliopsida > Asterales > Asteraceae > Artemisia > Artemisia annua. The sequence goes on from LBNU01007093.1 coordinate 172,051, forward strand.
AGATAAATCACAACCCAAATCGACCCATTTAGTCACTAAATTAATCGAAAATACCAGCTCTAATTTTCGTTGTCTTTGATTCAATAAAAAAAAGGATGTAACTGACCTTAAGCAATACTTCCATCTTGAATGGCTATATATGTTGTTCTTCAATACTGTTTACCAAACTGTTGCTAATTGCTACGTTTTTTGAAGGTTCGGTGCGCCACCACATGGTGGGTTTGGAGCTGGATTGGAACGTATTGTGATGCTCTTCTGTGGCCTTAACAACATACGAGAAGCATCACTTTTCCCTCGTGACCCACGACGGCTAGAACCATGATTTATGATAGTAGCAAGGGCTGTGATATCTTGCGAATTGTGAATCTGGCCTTATTACCATATTACCGTTTTTTCCCTTTTAATAGTTACAATGGTTAGTTTTCAATGAACATATGAGATAGTTATGAAACTTGCATGACAATTGGTGGTTTTATTTTAATTTCTTCATCTTTGTAATACTCCATAACTTATCTAAGAGAGTAGCATAGCAAGTATGCGAGTTGCAGCATGCCTAAGAAACCAGCAAAGGTTTCTGTAATGAATCAACATAACGATTACTATTAATAACCAAATACTTGAACAGCAAAACTAAGACAAATATAAATTAACAGCTTAAATCCTAAAATTTCAATATTTGCGCTTCATTGCTGCACTAAATGTTCTCGATCAGAAAAGTGAAACAAAGTGACTTGGGAAGCTTGATATTTGATTCTTATCTGGCAAAAAACGCCACACCGAAACACTATTGCACACTCTATTACAAATAGATGAACTCGCATCCAAAAGTTTTGAAATGTGATGATTTGGATGTTTTAGTAGTAGTAGTAGAGTACATGATATAAACTCGACAAAATTTGTGTCCCAATGGTACCCTTTTTGTATGAGAAACTCCCCGACAAGTGAAATAATTTTTTGGTGAAAACCAAGTGAATATATATTAATATCAAACAATACTTGCAACAATTAATAATTAAATTGGACATATCCCAATTCAATAATCGCAAGTCTCTCCCAAATCGTGCTATGGACATATCCCAATTCATCCAAGATACAAAGCTGCAAAGCAGCAAACCAGCTACATCAGCAAGAAACAATACATTGAGACAACCAAACCAATCACCAGATATTCACCCCTTTATTCACCAAAACCATAGCCTCATGACTACATTTCCTTGACATTTTAATCCTAATATACGCCATTCACATGGACTTCAATTCATCGACACATCTCAATGATCTATAAAGGATTTCTATGCAAGGCATCATCATGTAGACTATAGCCCTCCAATCATCACCAAAGGGAGATCTACACAGACCGACTACATTTCCCTTTAGCTTCATGACTAAGTACTATACTAGCAGCTCAACCTCACTAATCCAGTAATAGACACAAAGACTAAAAGGCATCATCAGTAGTGTAAGACCACGCCAATGTGATCCAATCATACCTCCTATGGCAATGCAATGCTAGGACCAAGAAGTCTCATCTTTCATGACTTTCTATTCCTAGCAACTTGCATTGCCTAACCAGTCCATTTACCCTCCTCAATAGGAAACCTAGTTTTTGGAAAAACTATTCACCTAAACATATTGATAATCCATCAGAAAACTATAGTTTAAAGAAGAAAACAACATGCAAAAGCTGCAAGCATTCCAATGTACAAGGCCACTTATTGAAATGGACTTAGGAAATACCGGTCTTTAAAAGTGAATCACAGACCTGAGAAATGGTTAAAGACAATATTTTTGCAGAATCTTTCTTGAACCTCACCTTCAGCTTATAGAATTTCTCAAAGAAATCACATTGACTTCCATATTCAGTTGACCTATTATTGATCCAACCAAATAGACAGTTTAAGTTAAACTGTATCAGTATCATTTAATGGATACCAATTCGGATCATACTTGGCAGGAGACTACCTTATGACTATTCAACTTAACAGAGCCAAAAAGTGAATTAGTGAAGATATTAGCCATCTGCCATCTTCAAACCACCATTCAATAAGCATGAAACCAGTTTAGCCAAACAGTCGTATATTCACATACAGGAAGATATATATATATATATATATATATATTATATATATATATATATTATATATATATATATATATAATATATATAATATATATATATATATATAATATATATATATATATATATATATATATATATTATATATATATATAATATAAATATAATAAAAGTAGATGTTTAGTTTTATATATACTTATATATATATATATGAGTAATATTGGGAAATCTTCCTACATCCAGTGTAGCCAATTAGTACACATTCCTTTGTAGAATCTTTTAAAAATGTACATTGTTCAGCAGCCTGTATTTACGTGCAGGGGACTGAAACTTGTATATTTTTAAAGTTTTTACATAGTGGGGATGTGTAGCTAATTGCTCTACATCAAAGGTGTAGCTGAACATACCCTTATATATATTATATGTATTATATATATGATATATATATATAATATATATATATATATTATATATATATATTACTATATATATATATATATATAATATTATATATACTATATATATATAATTATAATATATATAGGGGGCTTTATTTTCAGAACCCTGTTAAGTGCGGGAACTGGAGCGAGACTCCAATTTGCATTAGGAAAACCATGCATGTTCATATAAAAACATGTATGTTTTCTACATACACCTTATACACATGCCTGTGTATGTAAGAAAACATACATTTTTATATGACATGTATGTTTTCTAATGCATAATTGGAGTTCTCGCACTTAACAGGGTTCTAAAAATAAAACCATTTTGCATTGATATGTTGCACTTAACAGGTTTTTATATGAACATGTATGCTATGCATGTATGTGTATTAAGGTGTATGTAAGAAAACATACATATTTTATATGAACATGCATGTTTTCTAATGCAAAATTGGAGTTCTCGCAGTTCCCGCACTTAACAGGGTTCTGAAAATAAAGATGCACTATATATATATATATATATAGGGGAGCTTTATTTTCAGAACTCTGTTAAGTGCGAGAACTGCGAGAACCCATTTTCTACCCTTTGATTAACTTGATCAATGGTTAAGATTGTACCATGGCATTTTTGTAAATAAGTGAAACATGGTTTCCTGGAAATATTTATGAAAAGGGTATAAAAGGTATTTATCTTTTATACACTCTCATTAACTGTAAGCTTGAAAATCGGTATTGCTTTTAAAATTTCTCGGTACAGTAATCAAATCCATAAAAATCAATTTAACATAACTTACAATCAATATTTTATATCAAAAAACACACACAATTACACACATTCTAACCTAAAACCCCAAATCAATAGCAGCGGCGAGCATCATCCATAATTCTAATCACCCATTTTTTTTCAACAAATAACGAACATGTGTAATGAAAGGTATGATCGTTATGTTTAATTTAATTTTTTAAATGTTTATGGTTCGACTAGTATATGGGATTGCATGTGTGTTGTCTATATAAGTTGTTTTTTTTTTCAAAATTTTATAGTTGATAATATTGATTAAATAAATAACCTATAGTTTTATGGTGTACAAGGGTTTTTTTGTTTGTTAGCACAATTAATTTGAATGAATAGGGATGAACAAGGTTGTTTTTTATTGAATAAGGATGAAAAAGGTTGTTTTTTTGTAGGAGTACAATAATTTTTTTACTATTAAATACATTTGTTATAAAACAAGAATGGATGTTTGAAAGTAGTTGTTCTGTTATGTTTGTAAGCAACATTGATGTAGTGATTTATGAAATTGGTTTTTTAGGAATATAAAAGTGTGATGCATATATGTTATTTTGTTAATGTATGAAAGATTAATAGGGTAACATGGGTGTTTAGATGTGGGTTAAATATCATATCTGGTCTATTGATAATGAAAAAAAAGAAAAAAAAGAAAAAAAAGAAACATGGGTGTTTGGTTGTGCGTAACATATCATATCTGTTATGTTGATTATCTGGTCTGAAAACGTACATGTTCTAATGAACATGTATGTTTACTTGTTTATTAGTAGCTAAACGAAACATGTATGTTTAAATTAATATACTTGATAGGTTTTTAGGAAGATAAAAGTGTGTTGCATATCTGTTATTTTGTTAATGTATGAAAAATTATCAGGGTTACAGGGGTGTTTGGATGTGGGTTAAATAGCGTATCCATTTTATTGATAATGAAAAAAAAAATAGAAACATGGGTGTTTGGATGTGGATTAAATCTTGTATCCATTTTATTGATAATGAAAAAAATTAGAAACAGGGTTATTGATAATGAAAAAAAATAGAAACAGGGGTGTTTGGTTGCGCGTAACATATCATATATGTTATGTTGATTATGTAAGGAAAACTAACAGGGGAGTTTGGACGTGTGTAAATTAGAAGTAACATGTGTCGATAGTAGTTAATACTGTAATAGAATAAAATACAAGAATTTCAGTTGTTTTGATATTGGAGTAGTAGTAACATGTGTGTTTGGATATGTGAGTGTTAATATTAAGTGTAGTGACATTGAGGTTTTAAGTTATGGACTGATTAAAAAGTATGGTTGAATGTAAAACAAAAGACTTGCGTTTACATTTTTTTGATAATTTATGAATATTAGGTTCTAAGAGAAGAGGCACGAGCAAAGGAAAGGAAACAGTTGCAGAAGCCGATAACAATGATGACGCGATTAACGTTGAAGAAGCGGAAATGGATGATGACTTTGTTGATGCCGAATGGAACAACTCAGGTAAGCTGCTAACATGGTTGTTTATATAATGTTATAATATTATCCAATGCATTATGAATAACCATTGAACAAGGGTGTTTGGATTATGAATGAATATGGGTAATTTTGAACAGGGGTGTTTGGATAATGAGTGAATAACAAGTGTGTTATTGAAAATTATTGAACAGGGGTTTTTGGTTATGTAGCAAAGCTTCTATTATATTGTCAGCCTAGTCAATAAGTGGGGGTGCGGACTCATGGAACATTATATGGGCAGCTACATAGAACATTATATGGGCAGCCTAGTCAGTAAGTGGGGGTGCGGACTGATAACAGGCCTAACGATTGTGGTATATTTGTTATGCGCCACATGGAACATTATATGGGCAGCCTAGTCAATAAGTGGGGGTGTGGACTCGCAGCTGAGATTAAAAAGAAGGCAACACAGTTGTGCAAGTTGAGGAGAAAGTACGCTGCCCGTTTACTCCTTTCTGAATGCAACTAACACAAAGAGAAGATCCGGAGAGAGCTGATAGATTTGCAATAAAAAAATGTTTGAGTGAAAACAAGAAAAGTCCCACTTGCAGGAATTTGAATGAAAGGTTTAATGAACATTAGTATTTTAACTTTTTTCGTTGGCTTAGCATAACACAATGTGTTATATTTTTTTCTGGAATTATGATCTAAACATGCTCTTATGGGTTTTAGTTATTTATTTTATGTGAACATGGAAATTGTTAACTGAATTGTCAACAAACTTATGATCTGAAAATGGAAATATGACCTTTTTTTTGTTTTATTTTATGGTTTCTAGTTTTGTTGGTAACTTTTTAAGAAATGCAATAGTTATATTAGATTAATTCGGTTATCCGGAAAGTTAATCATTGAAATATGTTATTTGGTTGGTAAATGAAACTTTGGATGGTTTAAATAAAGTCAGTTAATTTATAACATGAAGGTTTATAAACATGTATGTTTTACAACATGAATGTTTTAAAACTTTAATGCTTATAACATGTATGCTAAAAACATGTATGTTTTACAACGTATATGCTTTAAAAACATGTATGTTCTCAAAACACTTGTGTTTTACGACGTGTATGTTACAAAAACATGTATGTTCTCAAGACCCTATACCTCTATACCTTCACTGAAAGCTTCAGGAAGCAAGACCATAATCCTAAGGACACATAAAAAAGGGTAATACAATTGGAGCTTCTAGGCAGTAGCAAGGTCTACAATAAAAGACCGAGAGTTTATTTAAATAATGAATTCATTACTCTAGACAATTCAAATAAGCTAACACAATAAGTGAGAAGTATGCATGGATAAGCCATTGTGCACTATGTTTCTGGACTTGCACAGGCAATATGAAGCAATATGACAGACATATATCATGTTACATAAAAAAATAGAAGCATGATGCCCCCTAATGTTCCTAATACTTGCTCAAGAAAATAATTTTTGTTCCATAGCCAAAAGAACACCATCATCAGTCAACTCCCATCAATCAAAGGTATGCCTTCTCCAAAAAAAATAAATGGTAAAATTCATAAGAAACTAATGTTTCCACATTCATTATAACTTCCACTTTGTAACATATATGTACCAATCTAATGTCACTAATTTGTAGGTCCAACTCCAAGTCTAAACGAATACAGTGTGTCCACGTGGCAACATATATAAAGATTTATGATCAAGGAAAAAAAGATAAACAAAAAAAATATAAAATACATGTTATCTTAAGTAATGTTGTGAAATCATCCAACTCAGAACTTTCCTACAAAATTGCTATATTACTACTAAGAAAACGAGTCCATGCACACCATGTATAACTTAATCCATGTAACAAAAGACCAAAAACCAGAGTTGCACTTCAGCGAAGCAACTTCAAACAGCTCCGAAATATCAAAACCCATTTCCCATCATTTCAAGAAGCATAAGTATCCTGAAATTAGAAGCTTTTTACTTGTTAGTTTTGTAAAGCCTCTAATCATCATATCCGTCATCTTGATCATCTTCCTCAAGTTCCATAAAGATCCCCATCTTCATTGCCTTCCTCAGTGTTTTCTTCTTCAATAACTTTTTTCTTGCCCTTCGGCTTTGTACATTCTCGTCTATTGTGGCCTATTTCTGCACAATTACTACATGAACGTTGTTTGAAGGGGACTTATCTGTTAGTTCTCGCCTTTGCTTTGTTCTTTCATTTTTCAGATGCACTTTTTATTCTAATTTTCAATAACACACTTGTTATTCATTCATTATCCAAACACCCCTGTTCAATTTTTTTTTCCATATTCCTGATATCTGGTAAAATTACCCATATTCATTAATAATCCAAACACCCCTGTTCAATTAAGAAAACAAACATACATTCTCAGTTTAAGAAGACAAACAAAATAAAATGGATTAAACATGATGAAATCAACATAAACACATTATATTAAAGACATTAAAAAATTTATAAAAATGGAATAAAAAAGAAACCATTGTTGTCGTGTTGACCATGCTGCAGATTCTCCCGTTCAAGATCTTGTTCCGATGTCAAAAGTGTTTGATTATCCGTTTCTTGCACAACGGTATCATCTGGAAGAGTAACAATGTCTTCCTAAACCATATCAACAATATCAACCATGCTTTTATTTTGGTGAATTATAGGCAAATGATGTGTTCAATGAATCTTGAATTCTAGGTTAGGGTTTGTCTATGAATCGAGTATTTTGAAGAAGAAGATCTAAAAAAATAAAACTCTAAAATAACAAACCGTATCTTTGCATTATTTTAGCAAAAATTTGAATTACCAGTTTGTTAATTACCTTTAATGCCCCTGTAAATTAAGTATATTAATTTAAAAAAAAAATACTTTACCAAATTATGATTGGTCAATGGGAGTTCTCGCAGTTCCCGCACTTAACAGAGTTCTGAAAATAAAGATACACTATATATATATATATATATATATATATATATATATATATATATATATATATATATATATATATATATATATATATATACTAGCTTCAAGACCCGCCCGATGGGCGGGCTAGCTCTATAATTTCGTTTTAATGAATATTAGACGACTAACTTTAAATTTGACCATCTCAAAAGACCGTAACAAATATGTAATGAATTACACAAATACATAAGCATAAAAAATGTGTTTAATAAATAAGGAAAATCTTATATAGATACTGAAAAAAAATAAATCTGTAAAAGCTACGATATAGTTCCTTGTATACAACATAATGGTTTCATATCTATAGTCGTTTGTCTCCTTTTTTAATTAATGTATGTACGTAACATATTTTTGTGATAATTAGTCATTAGAAAAACTAATGGACTATTATCTCATATGACATAATAATTGTTTTGTTTCATTTGCGTCCATCATTGAAAGAGTTACGTATAGTGACCTCTTGACTATACCTCTTAATTATAACATATGATTATTTATATACTAAAGAAATAGTATGTATAACTATGCTAAAATCAAANACCCTTTGCCTCCAAACATTCATAATAGGTCATTTCATTATACTAGAAAGGTGCCTGCGCAATGCGGGCGGATTGTTTGGGTGAAGAGGAGAGAGTGGGGTAGTGGAAAGTGGTTGTTGGGGTGGTTATAAATTGTTGGGTGGTTATAAATTGTTGGGGTGATTGTTAGAGGTGGTTGTTTCCATAATTAGTAAGTAAAAGTCTGAATTTTTAAGCTTTTCTAATTATAGATGTCCTAAATGCATTATATAGTAGTATAGATAGATAACTCAGGGTAGTCTCATCTTTCATGACTCACCCTAGTTATATCAATGAACAACCTATTCCAATTCTTCACATCTCATTTCTTGAACTTCATATTCCACATTTCCTATACACAATCATTAGCGTTGGTTTTCTTCACATCAAGGCTCATTAGTCTCATTCTCACATTATCCTCAATCAAACCACCAATTCAATCACAAGATCTTTTCTCATTCCTAAACTGCCCGTTATTTCTTTCTTGCCAGATGAAGTGTACCATAGCTCCTTCTGACCATACTCCAAACAGAACTCTTCCATTGTATCTTACTACAGTAATCCACAATGTCATCCCATTCAGTAGGCAAATTCTTCATATTCATTTTCTTTTGAATTGTCAGCCATATTTCTTTGGAGAAGTCACAAGAGAAAAAGAGATGGTTGTGTGAATCTGGGACAGTGTTACACAATGCACAACTCATCATAGTGTTTGGCTTCCAGTTTAACAGCCCATCCTGTGTGCTTGGTTTTTTTTGACAGCCACCCATAAGATGCAAGCCTGTCTAGGGATACACTGTGAAAACCAAATCATGTTGGCAATTAACTTTGGAACTCTTTCAAATAAAACTAACTTTGGAACTCTGATGTTCACCACATTTGGATATTTTTCACTCCAATCACTTGGCCATTTCCATCTACCATCCTTAATCATTTCATTCACTTTAATCTTCAATCAAGCCTTGCTTCATAATTGCTTCTTTGAGTAATGTGACCAATTAAAGGACCAATATAACACCAATTGTCATTCCACATCGATATAGTAGTGCAATCACCCAGCTTGCATACCATATTATTCACTACCATATCTGTTATTCCCAATAAATTCTTCCTATATTGCACAGTCCATATTTTCTTATCAATGTTACAGAATGGATCCACCTTACCCATAAAGAGTCTTTCTTAACAGCTATGTTCCATATGTGCTTTGCTAGTAATGCTTTATTCGACACTGTTAGGTTTTCACACCAAGGCCTCCTTCCTTTTTTGGTTTACACACACAAAATCCCATGCTATCTTTGCTTTCCCTTTTGTTAACTCACCTTGGCACCTTAAAAAACCCTTAATCACCTTATTAATATCATGAATGATGGTCTGAGGAAGAAGAAAGACAAAGGACCAATATACTTGTATTGAAGCCAAGACTTCAATGATCAATTGTAACCTCCCAGCAAATGATAAACATTTGTTTTTCCAATCATTACTTTCCTCACAACCTTATCCACCAGTATCTTTATCTTACACTGTTTAACACTTAAACTCCTTGTCAGAAATGGCACCCCTAAATATTTCACTGGTAATTTCCCCACCACAAAAGGCATCACAGACAATATTTCTAGCTTTTCTCCTCCCTTTAAGCTTCCAAAAAAGATTGTACTTTTACTGAAATTAGGAAGAAAACCAGAAGCAGCACTAAATTCATCAAGAAGACACGTGAAATAGTTGTGTTCTATATATTCAGGCCGTCTTTAGGGGAGTGCAAGCGGTGCTATTGAACAGAGCCACCGCTTCACAAGTGCCACACAATTTCATGCACTTCTAGTATATATTTACACAATATGAGGCTTGAAATTGATTAGTTCATGCACTACTAATACATATTATACGTGTGTATTTTGTGTGTGTGGTTAAGGGCCTCTTTGTGGTAATGGCACGGGGCCACCGATATTCATGAGACGCTCTGTATATATTGTGAGATAGTTAATTGTTGTTCCAAAAAAATAAATAAAATAAAGTCGAAAAATATATTTTTGTAAAGAACGAAACTTTTAACTACAAGTTANAAAAAAAAAAAAAAAAAAAACTACATGTTAGTATTTTACCTGATAACAAAATGTCACAATACATTCTTGAAAACAAATAATCTACACACTATGCATGTGTGTTATAGTCTTATAGACATGCTATTGCCTAAAAGCTAACGTGACAATGTCATAACATGACTGAAAACGGGACACCTAGCTAACTCTCTGAAATCGTCTCCAACCCTTGTTTGATAAAAATCATATTTGATAAACCCAGACTTACCATAATTGCTCATATATATAGTAAGTGTATATACCATGGGTGTGTTCGTTAAAAGTAGCAGCTGTGCGCAATAAACGTGATCAGTAGCCGTGGGCAGTCGTTTTTTCCACAACTTCTTAAACAAGCTTTGGTGAATTAGCCTTCTTAAAAAATAGCAACAGTTCACCGCTCTTTTGCCAAACGACAGCTAAAAATAAAAATACTCATTGTTCACCGCTCACCGCTCCAAAAAGCTCCGCACCCCTCCGGCCGAACATATATACCCCATTTAATGCAACGTTGAAAAAAAAGTTGTGAGTAATGACTTTCAGTTGATGAAAATCTTAACCAAAACTCTTTAAGCCTATGTTTAGAAAAATAAAAGGGCAATAAAAACTATTGGTGAGCATGGGACGGGGTGGGGTAGTTTTATGCTAAAAACAAAAACCGACCCGTATATTTTGGTTTTTGAAAAAACAAACCGTTTGGTTTCGGGTTTTTCGGTTTTGGTTTTTTACATTAAATCAGTTCGGTTTCGATTTTTTCGGTTTTTTCTTACCTGACAACAAGCAAGTTTTTATCTTATATAAAGTTTATGATTCCAAGTTTTTAAGCAAAAATATTTAAACAAATATCAATAGTAGCATAATAACCAACTATTAAGCGTTATGAAATAACCAAACAAAAATCCAGTGTTGCAAAAATCGGCCTACAAGGCCGATTAATCGGCGATTACAAGCTACAAGGCGCTGGAACTTGGAGAGATTTACAAGGTGATCGGCCGATTAATCGGCAATTACAAGGTTTAGGGCCGATTAGTCGGCTAAAAATCGCTACAAGGCCCTCGACCGCCTCAGTACCGATTCACGATTTTTGCAACATTGCAAAAATCTAAAATATAAAATGCATGTTTTTGCGTTTTTCGTCCGCAAAGACATTCAAGAACACTATTGTTCGAGTATAAATATCTAATATCTATAAATTGATCAAATTTGAGTGTCTAGCTAATAAACAACGCTATTGCTTGTTTTAGATATGTATACTCAAATGTTTAAAAGTAAATATCATCTCTCATATAGATAAAATTATATAAAAAAATAGATAAAGGTTGGACGGGGCGGTTTAATTTCTCGGTTCGGTTTTACGTATGAAACTAAAAGTCGCCCCAACCATTCGATTTTTATAAAAAACAATGGTGGTTTTCGGTTCAGCTTTCTTGGTTTCGATTCGATTTATCTTTTTTTTTTAACACCTCTAACAAAAACAATTGAAGAAAAATTGAAAGAAAAAGAGTAAATAATCATAATTAAAGTGACAATCAATAAATAAATGAGGGAATTGCATATATATCCCTGCAAAGCCTTATAATTGCATATATATCCAATCAAAATTCATAATTGCATGAAAGCCTTAAAATTGTCAAATATATCCGACCAAAACTCATAATTGTATATATATCCTTCTAAACGCTTAAAATTGTCAAATATATCCAAATTATTATTTTAAATATATTTAATAGAAAATATTATAATTCATATATAAAATGACGATTAGTATTTTTTTTTATTATTATATTTTTTTTTACAATTACAAAATATCCTTAAATTGGTTTGAATTTTATTATGTCAGTTGATCTGTATATATAGGAGTTTACGTTTAGATGGAACAATGGATAGTGCTGTTAATATTCTTATTCAAGATTTGTCGATACCGAACACGGTTGAATCGCCGAACATGGTTGCTCTTTCTTTACTTAAAAAATAGTTAAAGGATATTTTGTAATTGTAAAAAATAATAATAAGAATAAGGGTATAATCTTTTATTTTATATATCAATTACAATTATTAGATATTTTTTTAATTTAATATGTTTAAAACAATTATTTGGATAATTTGACAATGTTAAGGCTTTGGAAGGATATGTATGCTATTATGAGTTTTGGTTGGATATTTTTGACAATTTTAAGGCTTTGGAAGGCTATACATGCAATTATGAGTTTTGGTTAGATATATATGTAATTATGAGACTTTTGAGGGATATATATGCAATTTCACATAAATAAACTATTACTATCGTATAAACATAGCTACTCAAAATAAAAAAAAAGATATATTCCTATGATGCGATTTCTTTTTCGATATACTTCATTCAATATAAATATCAACTCTCCAAACTATCTCTCCACTTTGGTCGAGTTTTTGCTAGAAGCAAGAAATCCAATTCAAGGTTGTTTCAAGACAAGTGACGATTTCAGGTAAATACGTATCTCATGTTTGAAACTATATAATGTTTCATCCTAGAATTTTGTCAGCTAGATAGAAAGTAGGGTTTAGTTAGGCCACCTAAAAAAAAAAAAAAAAAAAAAAAAAGTTACTAATTCAATGGCAAAGATATTATTGTACGTTGCTATTTAGTGGACCGCATGACTATCATGACTATTAGGATTGTTTTGAGACCTCGACGTGAGTGTAAAGGTTTTCTTTTAAAAAAACATGATATGAATTGTAAGTGTAAGTTTTCTTGTTATTTAGGCTAAAAAAGACCAAAAGAAAAATAAAAAAGGGTAAAAAAGACCAAAAGAAAAATAATAAGGAACTTAGCAAAGATGGTTAATATGGTTTTAATGAATCATGGGCATGTCTTGTTAGGAATGCATTTAAGGGGTGTTTGTCTTAGCTTATAAAGTGCGCTTATTATAAGCTCCTTTTTCTCTGGCTTGTAGGCTTGTCAAGTTGAGTTTATGAAATTAGATAAGCCATAATCTTGATCAACTTGGTAAGCTCATAAGCGAAAAAGTATGAGCTTTTCAAAATTTACATAAGCTCATAAACTTACCTAATAAGCTAAGACAAATACCCCCTTAGTATTATGTTATGATAAATTCCATGTTAAATCTCAAGAAAGTAGGACAAAAAAAGGTTTTGATGAACCATGCATGCATACGGTCACGCCAAAAAAGAAAGAACTTATACAACTATAACAGGGACGGAGCTAGGGGGTTCCCGTGGGTGCCAGGCACCCCATGGATTTCTCAATGTAGTGTTAAATTTTGCAAAACCATGGATTTTTCCTGAAGCCATCTTAAATGCACCCGGTCCATCAAAATATGTTTCTAGTATTAGTGTTCAATTTTTTTTGTGCACCCGGTCATATTTAGTCCTGGTTCCGTCCCTGACTATACAAGTAGTTTGATATTTTCTTGCAAAATGTTAGATAACTGATAATGCTGAAACTCGTACTTTATGCAAGTTTTTAAATATATATTTGGGGTGTTACAACTTAAGTTACCGCTTCCAATGGAACTAGAGCAGGTGCCAGTAAGATAGAAGTAATAAAGTAGCAAATAAAGAATCCGCAATGGCAGAACATGATCCTCTTGCTGCCAACTATGGTGACATTCCTATCAAAGAACTTCAATCAAAGGTGGTTACTAATCGTGTATGGACCAAGGTTAGCTCTGTAACAGAAGATCTTATAGATCGACTAGTGTTACTTAGAGGACATCTGCATGAGATTCATGCTTTTGGTGAGAATTTGGCGTTTTTGACGGTGAGAGAAGGGGATTCCATGGTGCAGTGTGTAGTGAGAGTTGATGCTAACGATGGTGTTAGTGCTCAAATGGTCAAGTATGCTACCAGCATTACTGGACAGTCGTGTGTTGATGTTGAAGGAATTGTTCAGCGTCCAACTATGCCAATTACAGGCGCATCTCAGCAGGTGAATGCAAGCTCTTTAAGTAGTATTTGATGTGCATTACTGTTTCTATCTCATCAGAAAGAGTTAATGGCAAATTTTAAGAAAGGTCATCTTTTCGTCGTATATATGTCAAAAATATATACATTTACTTTTTATTTGTATCTTTTAGGTTGAAATACAAGTGAGGAAGATTCATTGCGTAAGCAGGGCTGCTATTAGGCTTCCTATAACTTTTGAGGATGCGTCTAGAAGTGAAGTTGAATTTGAGAATTTGGAGGTATAGTGTCATACCTTTAAACTGAATTTTGTAAAGTTGTTCCATTTTGGATTTTTTAATGGTTATTTTCACTATTATGCAGGTAGGAAAACAGCTTGTTCACGTTAATAGGGTTCTGGATGTGCGAACATCAGCAAATCCAGCAATTTGTAGACTTGCGTCCCAAGTGGCAAATGTATGACTTCTTGCTTACATTTACCTGTGACGTTTAAGTTTTACTGTTTTACTTCCTTTGTAGATAAATATACCTTTATAAGATAGATAATTGAGTGAACTATGCATGAATCTCTAATTTATTGTAAATTCAAGGTTCATTTAATTAGCCATATGATTTTTCTGCAGATATTTAGGCAGTTTTTGTTGAATAAACGTTTTCTTGAGATCTTGCCTCCAAAGTTAAAAGCAGGCACTAGTCAAGGTGGATCATCTCAGTTTCACAATCAAATGGCGATTTGTGGTGATTTGGAACGTGTATTCGTGGTTGCTCCTGTTTTTAAAGCTGAAGATTCCTATATGTGTGAAGATGCATGTCTTGATGTTGAAATGGAAATTATGGAGAGTTATTCTGAGGTATATATAGAAAACTTATAATAATAATAGTATTCAAACGTCTTAAGAAAAATCTGATGAATGGATTGGTTTGTATAGGTGATGGATATCGTGGACAGCCTCTTTGTTGAAATGTTTGACAAGCTGAATGAAACATGCCAAAAAGAGTTAGAAGCTATCAGGAAGCAGTATCCCTTCAAGCCCTTGAAAGTAATTATCAAATCCCTTTTCCTCTTGTTCGTGTAATAAAATAATTCTAAATATGATGTTCATGTCTTAATGTTGATGTTATTCAATGTGCAGTACTTGCGGAAGACCTTGAGACTTACTTTTGAAGAAGGGGTCCAAATGCTAAAGGTTCGTAAAAGTAATTATATATGGATGGGTCGAGTTTAGCTATGTTTTTTTATGAGTCAAAGGAGTTGATCAAAAAGCTTAGTAAAAAAGTAAATGGGTCAAAAGTGTTACTTTTATCGTGCACAACCATTTAACCATGTGACGTGAATATCATTGTGCGTGTACAACCTCCTTAGTTGTTTTACTAAAGAACTAGATATAGTGTAACAAATCCCGTTTTGGCTCCTGCCCCAATCAGCTAAATTTGCTCATTTGCCACTTGTAAGTATAGATTTGGTCATCGAGTCCCTGAATAATGTTTTCTTCTGTTGTTGCATACTATGATCCAATAGGAGGCTGGAGTTGAGGTTGATCCGCTGGGGGACCTTAACACAGAATCAGAAAGAACATTAGGCAAACTCGTAATGGAAAGGTAAATGCACATTCTCCAAATTTTACTTTACCCTTTTAGTCGTAGAATTTTCTTTGATAAATCTATTTTTACATTGCCATATTGATTTTAGGTATGGAACCGAATTCTATATACTGCACCGCTACCCATTGGCAGTTCGACCTTTCTTTACAATGCCTTGTTACAAAGGGGTTTATAGCAACTCATTTGATGTTTTTATGAGAGGTGAGCGAGTATATGTCATCTAAAGTTTCTATGAATGAGTGAGTGACCATGTTCGTTTTTGGATCTTAAATTCCATTTCCGCATTTTGTTCAGGAGGGAGGATTATTTCAGGATCCCAGCGTATACATGTACCTGAACTTCTGGCATCACGTGCAAAAGAATGTGGGATTGATGTTAAAACGATATCAGAATATATTGATACCTTCAGGTACATACATTTTTTGATGCAGTAATATGTATATGTTGGGTAACAGGTCAAAACGATAATAATCTTAAACTTTTTATAAAAACAGTTTCGTAGCTTGTATGTATAAAAACAGATTTGGGTGATTTTAACTCGTTAGACTTGTTCCTGTTTTACTTAATCTTTTTAGCTTGACCCATTTTCTTACTAAACGGGTCGTAATTGGCTTTTATGCTTTGGTTATAAAACTATTGCTATGTTTTTTGAAGGTATTGTGCGCCACCACATGGTGGATTTGGAGCTGGACTGGAACGTATTTTGATGCTCTTCTGTGGCCGTGAAAACATACGCCAAACATCACTTTCCCTGGTGACCCATGATGGCTAGAATCATGATTTTTTCCCTGCATTATGATATCTTCTGAAAAGGGTGAACCGGTCTTATTACCAATTTACTATTTTTTTGTAGTTTTGTTATACAAGATCTAAAATCTATAAATGCCACAATACATTGTTGAAAACAAAGAAACTGCGCACTTTATACATGTGATGTTCAATGGCAGCGCCGGAGATTTTGTTTTGCTTCATGTTCAACAATTTGGATGCACGCAATAATTTTGTGTGTATTTATCGCTAATTAATGTCAAGGTAATTAATATGTAATCAAATAATAACCGTAACGCATGCACTACTTAACTTCGAAATCCAGAATATGCAAACAATGAGGACCCTGGACTAGACCGTAACAGACTGGTTTGGTTTAGAACTGATTCTGTCGCAGAACTGAGTTTTATCAGTTAATCATGAAGGGAATTTTTAATGAAGGGAAAGTCTCACATATTACGATATTAAGATAAATGTTCGTAGATCACACGTCGGATGGGTAAAAGTACTAAATAAGCCCGAATTGTCAACATGTCAACCCGTAGTCCAAACTGTCCAACACAATTTTTTTTTGAACGGCAATTATTTTTTCACACCTTAAAACCTACTATAAAGCCTATAACACATACAAAAGATACTATTGTAGTCGTCTACATTTGCTGGAGCCTTCTCTGCATAGCCTTTAGCACTCATCTTTTGGCTTAAAGTATCTTTCGTCCCGGTGACGTACAAAATATCAATCAGTGAGAATGCTAATATAGACACTAATGACCTCTTGAGAGTCAAACATACGCGTGTTAATTATATGTTTCAGACTAGAACACTAGAATTATTATAAAAATGGTTAACACGGATAAACAGATCAAACATAGCCATATCGAACCATGTATCATAAACGATTTAGCTAAAAGAGGAGCTTGGTTGTGTTTTTATCTAAAACAGATACTAATATGGATGTTAAAAGAGGAACGGGTCAAATGGGTCTAGCGGGTTGAAAGTCACCCAGTCTTTTATTTTTGTAAGGGTGGCAATGCGTATCGAGTAGTGGATAAGCAGATTATAACGGCCACATAGCCTATATTACTTGTTTATCCACAACTTTGGCGAACATGACCCGTTTATTAAACAAGTTAGGGGTCGACTAGTTTACAACCTGAACTGTTTTAGAACCAAATCTAACCCGTGTCAGATTCTTTTCCGTATGAATAGTAATAGAAGTAAAGCTTGTAATGACCAGGGACATGCTTCAGTTGAAGTGCTTACTTCTGTATATATATCACGTTGCGCTGTAACATCAATAGCTCCTTCAAGCTTTAGATACACCGAAAGTTCTTCATTTACTCGTGATACCTTACATCAAAATGGAGCAGCATAATTTCTGTTAAGAACCTGAAAATTGTTAATCCAAAGTCCAACATGAGAGATACATTTGTTGTAAGAGTACATTTAAGCAATTATATTTTTGATAAATGTGCATACCTTTAACGAGGATAAGTTGGTTAACCGTAGGAATATAAGTTCTTATGTTACATTTACACTACAGTACCAATACATGTTTTCTTTCTCTCTAATATTGATCTTCTTTGAGCATCACGATGAAGCTCAGTGGCATTTTAGTTTCCATTATGGCCGTGTTGATGCTTCTAACACAGAAAGCTGATTCACAGTATGAGTGCAGCCTTCTGGGAATCAATGCATGTTCTCAAGCACTCTGTGGCAATCAAAAGAGGATACCAAATTCACAATGTTGTGCGGCGTTACGAAAAAATATGAATGCCACAATACATTGTCGAAAACCAAGAACCTATGCACTTTATACATGTGATGTTCAATGGCAGCGTCAGAGATTTTGTTTTGCTTCATGTTCAACAATTTGGATGCACGCCATAATTTTGTGCGTATATATTGCTAGTTTCAAAGTAATTAAAATGTACTCAAATAATAACCGCAAATAGTCAAAGAACTATAACTGGTGCACTACTTAACTTCAAAATCCAGAATATGCAAACAATGAGGACCGTGGATTAGACCGGCCATAATAGACTGGTTCAGTTTTGTTTAGAACTGATTCTGTCGCAGAACCGAGTTTTGTCTAATTATTCTTGAAGATAATGCTTAATGAAGGGAAAGTTTCACATATTACGATATATAGATCCATGTTCGTAGATCACATGTAGGATGGGTAAAAGTAATAAATAAGCCCGAATTGTCAACACGTCAACCCGTAGTCCAAACTGTTCAATACGATTTAGCCACCTCAAAATCTACTATAAGCCTATAAAACATACAATAGAGTACTATTAAATTAACAAATGCTATAAAATAGATAAGTATTTACAAGGATTTAAGTATCAAGGTTAAACTACAAATACTCCCTCAATGATCTAATCATCTGACTAACATTGGATTTTCCTTTGATTTCTGAAGTCGAAGATTTTGCAGCTACTTTGCATTCAAAGTTTGAATATCTTCCTCAATAGATTGTAGTCGTTGCATTATCGACGCCAGTTTTTTGAGGTGTTCTTCTTTTACATGTGCTGGAGCCTTCTCTGCATAGCCTTTAGCACTCATCTTTTGGCTTAAAGTATCTTTTTGCCTGGTGATGTACAGAATATCGATTGAGAGTCAAACATATGCGTGTAAATAAATTGTGTCTAACTAGAACACTAAAATGATTACGAAAATGGTTAATACAAATAAAAAAGATCAAACATAGTTAAAAGAGGAACTTGGTTGTGATTTATCTAAAACAGGTAATATGGAAGTTAAAGAGGAACGGTTCAAATAGGTCTAACGGGTTGAAATTCAACCAATCACTTATTTTTGTAAGGGTGGCAATGCGTACCAGGTTATGGATAAGCAGATTATAACGGCCGTAGCATATAAAATTTCTTTATCCACAAGTTTGCTAGAACATGACCCGTTTATTAAACAAGTTAGGGGTCGACTCGATTACAACCTGAACCATTTTAGAACCAAATCTAACCCGTGTCAGATTCTTGTCGTGTTACCCAACCCGCCCATTGATAATGAAATCCCTTTCGCGTTAGCTTAGTAATAGAAGTAAAGCTTGAAATGACTAAGGACATGTTTCAGTTGAAGTGCTTACTTCTGTATATCTCTCAACTTTGCATTGAGCTTTTCTCGTTGCGCTGTAACATCAATAGCTCCTTCAAGCTTTAGATACACCGAAAGTTCTTCATTTACTCGTGATACCTTACATCCAGATAGAGCAGCATCATTTTCGGTAAGAACCTGAAAAATTGTTAATTCCAAACATGAGATATTTGCTGTAAAAGTACATTTAAGAAATTAATATGTGTGATAAACGTGCATACCGTCAACGATGATAAGTTGGCTAGAGCCTTAATCTCCTTTTCTCAGTGTTTGATAAGGTATAAAACCTGATCAGTTTGACAAACTGCAAAACCATCTCGTCTACAAAAGAGAAAAATATATATATTA
This sequence comes from Artemisia annua, assembly GCA_014162995.1. Lineage (NCBI taxonomy): Eukaryota > Viridiplantae > Streptophyta > Magnoliopsida > Asterales > Asteraceae > Artemisia > Artemisia annua. The sequence continues at coordinate 192,151 of LBNU01007093.1, forward strand.
GCAATAATTTCAGATGATTGTTTAATTCTGGTTATTCAGTATCATAGCTCCAGACGGTTCAACACGGGTAAGTACCTTCCATTTCTTTCTCCCTCTGGCAGTTCTTGTTTAGCTGATCTGAGAGATTTGACTGCAGACTCGGCCATTTGCATCTTGTTTTCTGCAGTTTAGTTTGTCCACGACTGTATAAAGTAAACCATAACACCATAAGTAATCATTATAAACATTTATGATTGAAGAAACACAACTTATGAATGAATTGATTAGGGTCTAACCTCAACCACTGACGGGTATTTAGATATCATAATGGACTCTCGGGTATAATTCTTTGGTGACGGAAGCCGTTGCCACAATTCTTCAGTAATATACGGCATAAAAGGATGTAGAAGTCTAAGTGCAGTGTCCAAACATATCCACAACGTATCTTGTGCATGACCCTTTGCAATTGAATCATCACCATAGAAATATGGTTTAACTACTTCAATGAATATATCACAAAACTGATACTGCCACCAAGAATATACAGCACTCGATGCGTCTGCAAACTCATAAGTTTCCAAAGATGACACGGTTTTTAATATAGTTTTGTTTAGTACAGAAAGTATCCATTGGCAACTAAATGGCATATCAGTTGGAGGGACATAATCGTCCGTTGGAGGGGCATAAACATCAGTAAATTTGCTCATGGCAAATCGCATAGCATTCCAGAGTTTATTACACCACTCTCGATAACCGACCACACGTTTTATGTCCAGGTTTACTTTATCGGACTAGGAAGATGTAAAAAACTAAATGTTAGTATGAAAATTGTAAATGATAAACTAAAACAAAAAACAAGAAAAAAATTCAATATGGGTCAGACGAGTCACCCGTTTCTACCGGAGTCCATTTTGACACTATTTATGTTCTAAAAATATTTTTCTTGTAAATGAAGTGTTTTGGGTAACTATTAAAAGAAATGTAAAAAACCATATGTTTTGACCCTTTTAGTTAATATATAGAGGATACCTGAGCCGTGTACGAAACAAGGGCAAAGCGAAGGGCATCTGTTCCACATGCAGGAATGCCGTCAGGAGAATCCTTTTTCAGTCCCTCTCCGGCTAGCTTCACTTCACTAGGATTCAAATTCCCCTCCAAAAGTTTCTTCTGAAGACCTTCGAGGGTTATTCCGTTAATGATGTCTATTGGATCTATCACATTGCCTAAAGATTTGGACATTTTGCGGCCATGGTTATCACGAATCATGGCATGTAAATAAACCTACAAAATCAGTGCGTGAGGTTAATGTAATAATAATAAACAAATTACATTTTTGTTTTCTCAAATTTATGGTTAAAGATGAAAAAGATTTTCTAACCTTTTTGAAAGGTACATCACCTCCCAATTTCTTGCACAGCATTACCATACGTGCAGTCCAAAAGAATAAGATGTCGTGCCCGGTTTCAAGAACAGAATTTGGGTAAAACGTCTTTAAATCATGGGTGTCATTTGGCCACCCCAATACAGATAACGGAAATAGTCCTGAAGAAAACCATGTGTCGAGACATCGGGATCTTGAGTCAACTGAAACTTTTTTTCCTGCAAAGGTTCGGTTAGCCTCATTCTCGGCCTCTTTCTCATTCCTGGCAACCACCCAACGGTCGGGGTATGCACCAAGTTCCTTACGTGGATCATCCTCTAATGTAACATACCATGCGGGAACACGATGACCCCACCAAAGCTACCTCGATATACACCCGTCGTGTATGTTCTCAAGCCATCTGTCATAAACAAATAAAATAAATATTTCAATTGTGCAAGGTTTAAGGAAAATACTTTATAATCTAGTCATGAATGGACCAATTCAAAGGGTGTTTAGGATTGCTTATGTAAGTGCTTATCTGCTTACTTTTGAAGCATGTAAGAAATTTTAGGCACTTAAATATAAGCAGCTTGTTACTTACTTATTATTTAGAGGCACATAAGCAGTTTCAAATAACTTGAATGGAAGATGGGGTGAGTCAAAAGTAGCCCAAAGTGTATTTTAATCCATGAAAACCTACTAATTCTTGTTATTCCAAAAAGTAAGATTATTATCAAGATAACCTCCATTTACCTTCTCCATTCAGCAGTATATTTTTTTGGAATTATTTCAATTTCCTCATTTGCGATGGCATCAAGAGCTTCTTTAGCCATACTTTTGCAGTCAAGATACCACTGAGGCCTTATCATAGGTTCAATCACATCATTAGTCCTAGAACAAATGCCTAACCGCATTTCATGATTTATGTCCCCTCTATACAGTCCCTATATTTTTTGGGTAAAAGGGTTAATACACCCCGGTAAAATACAGTCCCTATATCCATACATTTAGAAGAAAGTAAAACAACCGAACATTTTTCACAAGTATATTAGTAATAAATTAGTATAGATTGCTGGAAATAATACCTTAGACTTTAAAGCCTCGGTTATTGCCACACGAGCTTCAAAGTGTGGCATTCCCACAAAATCTGAGACACCATCACTATTGATCTTGCCGTCATCAGTAAAAATGTTGATGCGCTTTAGGTTATGAAGGTTTCCAACCTCAAAATCATTTGGATCAGGGGCTGGAGTTATCTGCAATATGACACACTCATCGAATCCATCATAATGAAATAAGGAAAAAAGTAAACTACTACATCCCTTATCAAAATCATATTACCTTGACTGCACCAGTTCCAAAATTTTGCTCAACGAGCTTAGAATCACAAATAAAAGGAAATCTTCTTCCGTTGAATGGATGCATGGCAAACTTTCCATGAAATTTTTTGTATCTCAGGTCATCAGGATGAACAGCAATTGCAGTATCTCCAAGCATGGTTTCAATTCTGGTAGTAGCCACAATAATCTCTCCAAGATCGTCCTCAAGAGGGTACGCAAATGATGTCAAAACACCAAATTCCACCGTATTTTCGTAACCAGGAACCTTTAGAGACGTCTTTTCCTTGATATCAATATAGTTAATGTTCACAGGGGTTTGGCCAACGAATTTGTGCTTTAGTGTATGTTTCATGGTTATGAGAAGTGTGTATGAAAACTGTGTATGAAATATTGACAGCAAAATATATGGACAAAGTGTGCAGTAAATAAAATGATATATTGATCAAGTGTATTTACAAATGACTACAATTTACATACTTATACTAAACCAAACGTCATGATATGACAGTTATTTCTTGTCCAAACATTGTGACTCTTGGACAATTCGACTAACCATAATAACTGTCAATTAACCTAACCATAACTAAATTACCTAACTTATCTGGGTTAAGGTTTTAACCCATGACAGTGTCTTTAAACGACCCATTAACACAAACTAATTACAGAATATTAAATAAAACATAAGTCTTAATATGGTAAACTTTTATTCTACTTTGATCTCAGATTATTGGAGGCTAACAGTTAACCTCAATATCTGATATTGCCGTTTTTAAGACACAATCCCAGTTCACTAGCCGTGATTTCCTGAAATACAAAGTGTTGGAAGAAATCCAACAAACCGGTTTCTAGAGCGGAACCACGAATCAAGAACTACTCCAACAAAACCTCGGCAAAGGGTTATGATCCCTTAATGCCGAGTGGCAACAACACACACAAGATATTTACACTCAAACGTTTATTAAACGTGAGTATTCATTCTTCTTCCTCAATTGTAAAAGCTTTATTGGTTTTAATAAAGGGTTCGTTGAGGGTATATCGTGTGCATATTCCGGTCGCTTCTTTGTAGTATCTCGTGTTTGCTACTTGTGCTCGATACAACTCTTGATCTAGCGTTCCGCGATCGAACTTCGGGTTGTTGTTGAGGTATTTTCCAACACAAAGGTATCCAGATTTTAAGTTAAAAGTGTAATAAGATAATGACTGCCTCGATTCAAGTTATGTCTTTGTTTCCAATGTGTAAGTTAACCATTTTCACCCGTACCCGTGAGAGCATATATATTCATTAAATTAAGTTAAGATAAGAATGGTTTAAACACAATAGTACCTTTTAATTAGACCCTCATTATAAAGGCGGACAAAAGCTTCCGTTACAGCATTTGATCGTTCCCTGTCCATTGTAAAGCACTGCCATGAGAAAAACACTATGTGAGGTCATAAACCAAACAAATGAGAAAAGTAAAGACTTGAAAACTGCTTAAAAAACTTTACCTCTCTCGACCAATCTAAAGAAGCACCTAAGCTCCTCAGTTGTTTAGTATTTTGCCCCCGTAATCGTCTTTCCATTTCCATACCTTTCATCACCAAAACATGATGAAAACACGTTAGAAGTTAATACGACCACAGTAAAGTCAACATTCATGTAATATATGAAAGTCAAACTCACCTCGGACACAAAGTTTTCTTGGCCCAAATCATGACGAGTTAATCCTCTTTCTCTCATAATTGCTTTCTCCACCACAACCTATCAATAAGATAAATATAATTAAGTAAATAAAGATCTGAAACTAGAGGTTTTGATTTTGACCCGTTTACATATGAATGGGCCAATTTGGGTTATCTTTTCTATCTAACACTCGAACGGTTAAAATCAAATGTATTAAACTTAAGGAAAACATCTAACCTGAGTTGCTATCCCTGCATGGTCCATACCCGGCACCCATAGAGCATTGTATCCAGTCATTCTCTTCCAACGAATGATCATATCCTGGATAGCAGCAGTCAATGCGTGTCCAGGATGTAAAGCTCCCGTCACATTAGGAGGCGGAAGAACCTACATTATTTACAAATTATCAGAATTACAATAAATTACACTAACCGACGATATCATTATTTATGAATCCATTTATATAATCAAATCATTACGATCCTTACCATTGTGAACGAAGGTTTATTGCTGCATGATTTAGCCTTAAAGGAACCTGACTGCTCCCACCATTCATACCAACTCCATGTAAACAATGCTTTTAACATAAGCATTACTTTCGTAAACAATACCTTTGTGAACGAAGGTTTATTATTGCGGCATGATTCAGCCTTAAAGAAGCCTGAATGCTCCCACCATTCATACCGACTACATGTAAAAATACTTTTAACATAAGCATAACTTAATAACATTAATCGTACTTGATATAAACATAATTTAGCGAGAAACATACTCTTTCTCGACTTCAACATGATTGAACTCTTTCGCCATTTGTTGAGAAAGTTTTTTCCTTTTCAATGCATCGTGTTTCCTTAGGAGCAAAATTTAATCATATCAGCAAAAATATTAATAAAATAGGCAAATTCACTAAAGTAATAATATACTGTATATATGAGAGTTATTAATGTTGGCACCTTTATAATTGCATAAGTCTTGTATGAATAATAAACAAAAGCAAAAGGGCTGAACTTGTTAATTAGATAGTTTATAACCGAATAGCGGTTAAGTTAGTTAATGGTAGTTATTATAGTTAGTTACAGAATTCATGAAAAGTCACATTGGTTGGGTTACACCCATTCGAATAGTCACAATGGTTGACTCGCAACCATTCGTTTAGTATAAATAGGAAGCAACCTGTAAATGTTTTTTGTGTGTCTCTTTTGTACAATGTAACCTACTGTTATGTTGTTAATCTAATGAATCATATTCTTGTCATTCTCGTTTTGCATCGATTCTGGAACATCAGTTCTGGAACATCAATTATGGAACCTGTGAAATATCCATTTGAAAACCTGTGAAAATTTAACAATTAATACCTGAAGTTTAGCTTCTTCTATATCTTTTTGTGCATCCATGTTTTTTTTCAAGCTTTTTGCCTGCAACCATAACATTGTACGTGTATATTAGCATAACTTCTATCTTAATTTTTGAGATACTTAGATAATAGCCTACAGCAAGTAGATCATACAAATTACACACATGCATGCTTCTAATAAAACATAGTTTAAACTTTGTGTTCAATATACGTGATTAATCATAAATTTAGTTCGTATTTAATGTTTTTATCACATGTACGCACGCGTTATTAAAGAAACATGAACTATGAAAGCCGAACAAATACATTTTTCTAACATTTGTCGTCCTAGGTCTTGTCGAAGAAGAGTTTGCTTGGTCGGTTTAACCATAATAGTTTGAAAAGTTGTAAATAAAAGGAAGTTATAAAATAAGGAACTGATTGTAAGCTCATTTGAACATGTTTTTCTACGTTAAGCCCATTAACAAGCACCTAACTTTGTTAAATGTCACATAACTTTTTCTTTCTATGATTTGTTTAAGCGTTTAAAACATAAAATGAACGCGTATTTTTTTAAATGTCTTGTTATGATACATGCATTATCAAAACTACTCGTCTAATACCTAAACTTTTTATTTCGTACTAGTATGATACCTATAAACTTGCTTTACCAGCAAATTTTTACCAATTGACACATAACGCTTATGTGGTGCTTACATGGAGCTTATGTGGCAACTCAAAACATATTCCCAAACACTACATTATATTCTCTTTCCCAATTCAATTCTACATCACATTTGTTAGCTTAAATCAGATGCTAGGTAGCAAATAAGCCAAAAGTGTGTCCTCATTTATCACTTAAGTCAAAACATATATACAAATTAATAAGAATTAAATTCTTTTGGGATTAAAAATTATACAACAGCCATTGACATGTGGTCTGTGGGTTGTATAATGGCTGAGTTACTGTCCAAGAAGCCGCTTTTTGATGGAAGCAGGGAACTTGAACAGATTGATCACAAGATTTTTAAAACACTTAGAAGAGTGACTCAATATGGCCTGGGTATTCTAAGCTTCCGGGAGTCGGCCCCTAGTTTGTTAAGCAGCCTTATGATAATACTTTGAGGAAAAAGTTTCCTGTAGCTTCGTTTACTGGTTCACCTACACTTACCAAATTGGGGTTTGACTTGTTGAACAGGCTTGTGATATACGATCCAGGAAAGAGGATAACTGCAGAAGAAGCTCTTAATCATGGATGGTTCCAAGAGGCTCCTCTTTCTGCTGAACATGTTAGGATTTTTAGATAAATTTTACCCTCTTGATCTTTGTTGGTGCAAGATTCTTTTGTTTTGATTCAAAGAAAAGTGTATTGGTACGAGGACATATACCACATATATTCTTGCACGTATGTTCAGCTTTACAAATCAAATCCAACTAAAGAGGAATTTCATTGAATCCTTATTAGTACAAGATACATATACTAGCAAAAATATCACAAACACTACAAGAAATCTAGGGGGTCTCGATGCTCTTTCAACTCCAGAAAATGTTTCCCCGGTATACACAACGATTGGACTACGCACTACGTGAAATCTGTCTATCCACATTAATGTCACGCTGTCAGCTGTTAGCGACGACTCAATACTTCCCGTAACAGTCACAGCAAAATATATCATCTGGTTTTGTGATGTGAACTCTAGTTTGATGGGCTCAACGCTGAAATTTAGTTTTGAGCTTTCTTTTTGCATTGATGCAACATATGTTGCTTTCACTTGGGTCTCACTTGGGCCACCCAAGTGAATGCAACATATGTTGCATCAATACAAAAAGAAAGCTCAAAACTAAATTTCAGCGTTGAGCCCAGCAAACTAGAGTTCACATCACAAAACCAGATGATATCTTTTGCTGTGACTGTTAAGGGAAGTATTGAGTCGTCGCTAACAGCTGACAGCGTGTCATTAACGTGGACAGACGGAATTCATGTAGTGCGTAGTCTAATCGTAGTGTATACAGGGGAAACAACTTCTGGGGTTGAAAGAGCATCAAGACCCCCTAGATCTTTTGTAGTAATTGCATTCACTTGTATCCCCGGTATACACAACGATTGGACTACACACTACGTGAATTCTGCCTGTCCACGTTAATGACACGCTTTCAGCTGTTAGCGAGGACTCAATACTTCCCCTAACAGTCACAGCAAAAGATGTCATCAGGTTTTGTGATGTGAACTCTAGTTTGCTGGGCCCAACGCTTAAATTTAGTTTTGAGCTTTCTTTTTGTATTGATGCAACATAAGTTGCATTCACTTGGCCCACATTTTGTTACAGTTCTAGGGAAAGAAATCACAAATGGAGATTTCACATCAACTAGGACTGCCATCAAAGGATAATTAATCTCACTAAGTTTCAACTTCTCTGGACAGGTAGTATTCTTGATTGTTGCATTTCCAGCAGCTTTTAGAGCGTGGCACCATATATTGTGGTAGTCTTCTATCACTGTATCATAGACAAGACCTGGATCCATACCCTTTACATGATCGATATGGCCAGATCCGTATGTAAACTCATCTTGTGAATTGTGAGCAGGATCCATTTCTCGTGCTATGGCATAATAATTAAAAATCGATTAGGTGACCTTTTGATTTAAATTATTAGATGGATAAAGATGCAAAAGGAATTACCTGTATTAATTAGAGCAGCTACGATAGCAGGAGACCACTTAGGGTGAAGAGACTTCACATAAGCAGCATCAGCCACAACATGTGGGCAAGTCATGGATCTCCTTGATAGTATCCCTTCAATGCTATAGGAACGAGCTCCAATAAACTTCCTAAGGTTATAATATACCACTTCAGTTCAAAATAATGCTCAAGTATACAATAACATGATTAATTATATGTTTCTGTGGACTTGAACTTACTTGTTGCAAGTGAAATTTAGGCCACCCGCACACTCTCCTTTCCATTTCTTTGGAATAGGGCAAAAGCCATCATCGTTAAAACTCTCTGACTCTGGCCAAATTCCGATATCAATTATCCCATCTAAACCTATTAAAGTTTTCAACAAATGACCATCATTAGTGTTTCACTAAAAAACTGAAAATTTTGAGAATCATAAAGCATGAACAAAAAACTTACTAGCCAACTTTTGTCGTTCTTGTGAACACGCATCGATATCAAGAAACATCATGACCATGCTGATAACTGAAACACCATTAAATTAAACTTCATATAATGCACAACGAATTGGAGTGTATTCATGAGGTATTTATAGACAATTAAATTATTTACCTTCCATTTAACAATTGTATTGGACTACTGAGATGTATGCCACAAAAATAATACTCAATCTTGTTCTTGTCATGACTCATTGTACTTTTACCCTTTAACTAAAACTAGCATCTTTGCTAACTAGCCATCCTGATGGAGGACACAATAAAAGCAAAGAAAAGTAAATGTTTTGCCTTTGAGGCCAAGTTCTAATATTATTGGTTGAGATGGCACAAGATAAAAGTAAAGTGTTTTTTGGATGGAGTTTCATACGTGGAATGGAACATACCCCATGATGAAAGTAAAGTGTTTTTTGGATGGATTTTCATACTTTAATCATGTCATGCTTTTATTCCATTGTTGTCATTGATGTACTCTCTGTATAGTTAGAAGAATTGACATACCCCATGATGAAAAAAGCATGCTATATCTATATCTATCAATGCTATCTCTTCTATTATCTGAATCTAGAAATGTCAAATATCCCGTATTGCTTTAATAATCGAATTAGGCATACACCAATTTGGGTATATATATAGTACGTTAGGATTTTACTTAGTAACGAAGTATTTTGAATGTGGCCGACATGGTCTTGTGATAACGTGAAATGTGGCATCCAATCAGTTTCTAATTTACCTTCCTACATTTTCTCACACATGTCATAAAGAACTTCATTTGATCTCAATATGTCACCTAGTCTCTAAAGAAGAGTGTTAGACAGAAAATCTATAGAGTAACCCAAACCCAAGAAAATTGACGAAATCATTGAAAACATTGATGCATCTGCTCATACAAAATCTATAGAGTAACCCAAACCCAAGAAAATTGACGAACGAAATCACAAGGTTACTATAAGTTAATCTATCGATTTCAATACATGGACAAACTAGTGAAGAATATATCTCGAAAACATGGTTTTATCGTGTATATGGTATCTCTCCATCAAGGCAAATATGAAGTTTCATTTCATCACTCTAAGATTTTGAGAAAATTTACTCTACCTATGTTTATTCGTGTATTACATTTACAGATTTGAAGCGGTAAACTGTTGTCCTAATCTTTAATAAGAACTAGTTTTGCAAGCAAATCGTTGATAAGGAGTTGCAAAACAATCTTTAACGACTTTGCTGTTTATCTGTCATAACAAAAACAACAGAAGTTGGCTAGTAAGCTTGAATGACAAAAATTTGACATTGTGTGTTTCTCCGCCATCCAAAACCATTAAGCAAATTAAACTAATGGTGTGAACATGTTAAAAGTCACTTAGTGCCTTATGTGCCCGCTAATCATCACCTGACTAAGCTATCCATTGCATTGTTGTGGTTTCATTCGACCTCGGATGTACTGACATTGCTGATGGTCTCCAATAGAGGTCGAAGGCAACCTCAACAACGACAGTGTAAAGGCGAACCACATGTCGACACATACGGCACGAAAAAATTTAAGTTGAGGCATGTTTAGACATTTTATGCTGAACTACGTGAACCCAAAAAAAAATCCAACAATAATCTTGTATTGAAACTTACTAGCCAACTTTCATAGTTCTGGTTTAGAGACATTTTATGCTAAACATTTTTTTTTTTTTTTGGCAGCATGAATTAAGCGGGTTGTCGAGCTGAGAAAGGCTCCTATAACAGCATGAAAACATGAGGGTTCAACTTTCACGCATGGACTTTGGAATACACTATACTGCAAAGCATCATACCCACATTTGAGAAAGAGCCTATTTTAATGAGGTATTCCGAGTTAAAGCTGAGCTTTAAATATGTTTTTTTTGCTTGGTTTTTGATTAGTTCTTTTGCAACTGACATGTTTTTTAAATTGAGATCGAGTTATTATATGTCAAAAGTATCTTTAATTTATAATTAATATTGTGTTTCAGATGATGGCATGTGACTTAATAGTTTGATACACTTCATATAAGTTTCTAACATTCGACATGGAACTTTACCATCTACTGAGAATGGAAGTAGAAGTTCTATTGAAGGTGGCTATTGCAATCAACCACAAAGAAGATTTTGAAGCAAATGAGAGATGGGTCAATGATGTATTAAAAGATATCATAGAAATTCATCATTCAACTACTTTTTCTTCTCTAGCAACTATGGATGCCGAGATGAAACTGTGTCATGAAGCGTGAGAAAAGATCATAATTGTGGTTCTTATGGAGATCTTAGTCCAAGAAAAGGATTTAATGGTTTTGGAGTTGGAAAAAGATTTAGAAAACCAAGCTGAGTTTGAGAAGCAATGTATTTTGGTGTCTTAAAGAATTTAAAATTTAGTAGGAAAGTTTGACAAATGATTAAATTGAGTTTTAGCACCCGTGAACTGTTTCTTGAGATGTTAATCTTCATATTCTTTAAAGTAGTAATTTCATTTGGACTTTTTATATGTACACGGTGTTCTTAGGCCCAAAAAATCACAACTTGCATTGCAAAAGAATCATGTAACTACTTACTCACTCACTCATTGAATGTTCTCTCTAAACAGATGCAATCTTAAACTTTAAACTCATTCTATAATGGATGATGTTTAGGAATGCTTACTTTCTCCTGCTTATGCTTTATTTGACATGGTTCATATACAACAAAAATATTTTTATTAACTCTGATATAAATTTGTTTTGAAAAAGATTACAACATAATAGATGTTGAAGATAGAAATATTATTAGAAAATAGTAACAAAATCTCTATTTACAGTAGCAATTAAAGATAACAATATACAAATGTAGTTCAACATTTGGCTCTTATCTTATGCATATTATTGTTATATTGTGTTGAAACAAATTTCATTTGCTTTGCGGCATGCTACATATGATTAGATTATTCTTCTAATTATTATATATTCTAAACCCCAGAAAGTGCTCCGTTAACAGTACGGAAGCCAACAAGTGTAATTACATTGTTATTAAAGCATTGCATGTGGCTGAAATTATGTGAGTACAAAAGAACACTGTTCATGGTACATAGGTTGCAAAAATCTGATGGAACAAAGTACAACGGAAACTGTTCATCCGTTCCGTTGGAAAACTGTTCGAAGCACTGTTCATTGCTTAATTATCCCGTTTCGTCCACTGTTCATCTCCGTAATTGCATTGTAATTGTTTGCACCTCCTAACTCTTATCTCCTTTTGGTCTTAAAAAAAGGGTTATTCCATCCACCAGAAACTTCCACCATTGCTTTTTCCTTGATTGGGTAAGTTTTATCAACCCTAATTGCATGTGTTTAAATTAGTTAAATTTGGGTGTTTTTTTTATCGGGGTTATAATTATTTTATATAATTAATGGTCAAGTTAATTGAATTATTTCTTTTTCAAACATTGATTTGTGGACGATGGCAGATCTGATTATGTGTTTCATGTGGCAAAATTGGGTTGATGCTACAAATTTTTCTTTTTTGCTGAAAAGTGTAGTTGGAATTGGGGATTAATCATGAAAATTGTATTTTGTTGCAGCAACATGCGTTTCAACTGAGATGGATAGGGGGAGCAGGACATATCCATATAAATGTAACCCAGTATCAGCTGAATAACATTCATTGGCACACGCCTACTGAACACACCATCAAAGGACAAAGGTACATCTGTATTTGCAGTTATCTAGCTATACTTAGCCCATAAAAAGGAAAATAAATGTGAGGAGAACAAGAGTACTTAACAACAGATATTTTCGAATATGGTCAAAGAGTCCCTATTAGAACTTAATTAATAGCTACCAAAACAAATTGAAATTTGTTATACAAATATGCTACATTTAAAAAAAGTTAAAAAAAATACGCTATAAATTATTTCTGTCAAAATTTTCTGAGGGTGTAGTCAATGAAAGGATTTTAGTTGGTGGTATTTGTATGATGACTAAATTGGTGGATCATGAATTATGGAATGAAAATGCTATAAAAGAGGTACTTTTTATAACTGTTATGGTTTAATTTGCGAGAAGTTTGTAAATTTCTATCATGGAAATTAAGGTGCTTGATCAAACACATGCCTTTTTGTAGTAACCATGTGCAGTAATCACAATGTAGTATTACGTGCATTTGTTAGAAAAAGTGGTTAAATGCAGTCTATAAAAAACTAAATGAGCAAATCAGATTATGAAGTGATCCTGTTGGTTAAACTATACATAGTCAACATGGTCAATTAGTTAAGCATATTTTTATGTGCCTTTTGTTGTTTTTTTAGGCAGTGTTTTGATTAGCTTAGTTTCCCGACTTATGAGCTTAGCTGATGTGGCGGTTAAGGGGGGTCTTGAATCTTTCGAAGGGCTTTGAGAAGAGGGGAAACAAGGAAGATGCCGAGAATGGCCGTGTCTATGGGGATTACTGGTCTTAGTACAAATATGTTGCCTCAGCTATTTACATTCTACACATACTAGAGTTACTAAGTGATTCAATTTTGACGGCTTACAAACTCTTATTCGTTTCACAGGTTGATGAATTGTGGCACATTTAACTCTTATTGGTTTCTAGCTTCATTTTTTCTTCAAACACAGAGGTAAGCTTATAAGAGTGTTCAAAATATGTTATTGATCATCTGTAAAGATCATAAGCGTTTTACATTTGTTTAAGGTATAATGTTATTCAGTATTATTTGGTTATCCTAAAGAACGGTTTGTCACATGCAGATACGATGTTGAAAAAGGTCTCCTCGACAGTTGCCACAATGTGCATAGGGTCTGCAACTGCAACTTTCTTAGGTCACACTCTGACTATTATTTTCAATTTTCATCATCTTCAGCTCAATGAATTAGGTATCACAGATGGAGTTTCTTTATCTAAATTAATCAAATTGATATGAAATTAACCCTTTGCCTCATTCTTTTTCCAGTTCTTTTTGGCTTTTGCGAAAGTGGCGGAAGAAAATGAGGTGCTGCAATTGGAACCAGTTCAAAGACAATGTATGCCAGGATTTCTAGGTCCCGCATCTTATCATCGTTCCTTTTACTACTCTGCGTGTTCTGGTATCATTCCACCAGCATGGACATGTTATACAGAAGGTAACTAACTTTAGTTATAAATCATTTATATATATGTTTTCTAATCTTACCCAGTAAATTTAACACTTTTCTAACTTATATGATGCAGATGTATCAAGTCTATATATTGACTTGGGTGACCCCAATTGGACATGTGAATATTGCAATGCACGGTTTTCGTATGGGGAAAGATTAAAAAGAAATGGCGCACACAGTAAACCAAAATACCACTGCTACTATGGAGGAGGTCAGATATATTTTGAAAAAGAGGTGAAACTCCCATAATGTTTCAAACAATTACTCAAAGATAAGCATTTCCTAGAAAACATACGTGCATATAATCAGATGTTCAGTATGACATCTTTTGGAGCACGTATAGACGAATCAATAAACGATGGAAGAGGGCCGTACGTGTTCAATATCTCAGGTCAAGTGTATCATTGGATAGGCACAATGGATGGAAGGATAATGGATTTGTAACTCCAACAAGACCTGCTTTTCAATCATCCCACATTGTCTTTTGTAAGTTTATCTTATTCTCTCTGAGTGAAAAGGAGGTGTGTTTATAGGTCTTTGATGTGAGTTTCATAAATGCAACAAGTATTTGATAAAAAAAAAAAAAAAAAAAAAAAAAAAAAAAAAAAAAAAAAAAAAAAAAACTCAACTATTCCATCAATTTCCTGATTTGTTTACTTAAAAACTGTTGCAGGAAGGCCTCAGAGGTCTCATGTTGGCTGCTTAGATGATAACAGGTACACAATATAGGCTCCAGCCAGAAAGAGTTATTCATTGTATTTAATCATTCTTTTGGGCATCATACTTCCGCTATTGTACTTATAAATTCTAATTAAATTACACATCGTTGATACAGTAAGAACTCTTTAGATCATTTCCGAGACTATGGGCTATCGGCCGGTATCAGTTGAAGTCAACAAAGAAGGAAAGCCTTCCCCCAATCCAACATTTTCAGGTGAAAAGAAGATAGATGACTGAGAGTCACGGGATTTTGAAAGCGCCGCATCTAGCTCAGCAGCTTCTTCAAAAGAGATGACGGATACAGATCATTCTTACCCGCATATTCTCATGTCAAATATATAAATAAAAAATGCGTTGTTATCAAAATATTAATAACTCATTCTATAGGAGGAGAACACACATGTACAGATCAATGTTAGTTTTATTCCCATTTTTCCCTTTAAAAATCCAGGCATAGTAACACAACTGTACTATTGGTAAGAAATTTCAAATCCCATTTCTGGAAATAAACAAAGATTTCAACAACCAAAGCAACAATATTAATAGCAACAAACAGTCTTATGGACCTATAGATAATATTTTCTTTATATTTGACTTCATCTCTGTTTCAGTCTGATAAAGCACGACAATTTTTATTCGAAACAATGGTTTTCGGAAGACCTATTGCTAAGTTTCTTCATTGTTTTTTTTTTTTTTTTTTTTTTTTTTTTGTATTTTTACAGATTGGTTTAGCTGACAAGGAGCTACGCCACGTTGTAAAAGATCAAACACAGGAATAATTCACACGGGTTGCAAGATGATAGTTGGACATCTAAGACACCGGGTCGCCTTCTTTATAAATTTGCTTTGTCATTTGTTGGGCCGCACCATGTCTGCAGTTTGCACCAGCCAACAAATGTCTCCTTTTCAAGTAATCTTTCTTACCTTGCACAGTTAAATTTCACCTTGGTGAGTTATTTGCAAGTGATTTACCTCTTTGCATGTTGCTTGGTATATAATTACTACTGCTACTATGCTTTGGCTCCATACCAAATTTTAAATGTGCAACCTAAGAAAGATTACTTGAAAAGAGATTTACCTCTTTGCATGTTCACTTATTGAATTACAAGGAAAATGTTGAAACTAAAAACACTGGCAACTTTCTGAGCTAATCAATTATTAAATAATGTGAAGATGGTAGTTTTGTATATTAAATAATTCAACATTTTTACCTAACTCTCTTTCAGGGTTTACTCTACACAAATTTGTGCAACTATGCTGGATAACTAACCGAATGCATACATGTTGGTAGTTTTTGGTTCATTTAAGATATGAAGGAATACTCATAATAATGATAGTTTTCATGTGTTTTAACTGCATCTTTCAACTACTCAACATGGTTTCAGTTGTCCTGATCACTTCTACATGAAAACCAGGTTTGAATCATTATGGATGACGTAAAACATGCAATGACAGCAACTTCAAGCACACAAGCCAAAAACACGGACAAGGCTAAAGTTGAAGATGTTGATATTGAGGAAGGGGAACTGCTTAAAAAGGATAATGAGCAAGAAGAATAAGTCTTCGACCAGGTGCGTACAATATTGAACTTAAGTAAAATAATGTAAAAAAGAAACATGAATTGGCTTTTGACTGCTGCAGACCCAAGTAAAGATGCATCAGTTCTGCATACTCCTTAAGAACATATATTGTTTGGTGTAATTGCAAGAAATTTTAAGGTGTAATAGCTTTTGCAGTGTTAGGAAAACTTCGTAGACTCAATTTGTAGTACCATATGCAAGTTCAAAGTCATTTCTAACTATTGTTTGTCGGTTATCCTGTATATGTTTCTTAATTTTTATGTTTGTCTAAAGGAACATGTTTAGACATACAAATGCTAACAGATAAATACGGAAAATAAACTCAACAAGGCACTCCCGCCGCAACGCGCGGGCTACCCCACTCGTTGGCTCTAAAATACACTAGTTAGGAATTCATGTGCTAACTCGCCAAATACTAGATAAGAGAAAATTCTCAAAAGACCCCAAAACTCAAAAAGTGCTTTTAATATCTAGTCCAAAAACTTTTGAATTCCAAATATAGCCCGGGCTACTTCACCAACCCCGCTAGATTTGTGACATGTCTCATTTTTTATTAATATAGTACTACTTTGTTTTACTATAATTTACATATATACCTTCTTCATTCAATGACTATATTCATTTAGTGAGTATCAGTGATAGACCCAGCCGAAAATCTAAGGTAGTTCCCTTAGTCAAATGTGAAAATCAACAATTTACCTAGTCATGGATCGGGTCAAGTCATGTGTGATCCATCATAAGTTGAAATATGTATGTAACATCAATAATAATCAAATCTTTGAACTTGCATTTTTGTCGTTGCTAATACTCCGTACTTCTTTCCAACTAAAAAGAAAAAGGAGTATCAAACTTGATTAACTACTATATCTGAGGGGGCGTTTAGTCCATGGAATTTTAAATCATTAAATTATGTGAAATTTTAAATNTTTTTTTTTTTTTTTTTTTTTTTTTTTTTTTTTTTTTTTTTTTTTTTTTTTTTTTTTTTTTTTTTTTTTTTTTTCCTTAACAGGCACTTAAGTAAATTTCTATGTTCATCAATGACTTAATGTTCATCATTATGTTGTTAATCAATTTGTTTGTTCAACAAAAGTTTCTAATAAAAGTTGATGAACATGAGAAACAGTAACTAGTATTTCTACTTTTCAAATGTCTTCCTAATATCGTATCACAAGCAAGACACCGTTATCCATTTACAGATAAACGAAAGACTATTTATCCAGTGTTTGAGCCTTAAACCAATGTTGTGTATCCAGATTTACAGTTAAGCTCCACCACAAATGCTCGACTCAGTCTCAAACGAAATGGAGCTCAATCAACCCACCCGCTGGAAATCAGCATTATTTAATATGCCTTGGTCTACACTATCAACCTTGGAGGTGTTATCCGTATTTCACTAGATGAGGCTAAGCACCAGCCCTAGGAGAACTTGGGCATCCTTCAGCATATATAACTTGAGTAGGAAACATTTAAATGAATTGACGAATCACTTGCATCAGGTTCATTCTGAAATATTTATTTGGTCTACCTGGCTGCACGCCTGCACCACTATCTTCACATTTTTCGCCCAATGTTGTTTGTAAGATGTCCTCGTACTGGAGAGACAGAATGTCATTCCATAGTCTTTAAATCATGGTTTATTTAAATAATGTGTTTGAAGGTGGAGAAACAGAGAGGTTGGATAGTCGGTCATAAATAAATCGGATGCTTTACTAATATGGGTCGACATGGGTAACTTACCTGTAAACACGTTTTGATCCATTTCGAATTCTTCTTATGTGTAGTCCAAAACGTCTGTTGGGCTGACTGATTACATTGATGGGCCGATGCATGCATATGGGTTGTTGACAAGTGAAATCTGGCAATCTGTGCCGGATGGACAGTGTCCTGTTGGGCCACAGTTGGATGCTTGGCCTTGCGAATATGGGCCATAGGGAAGGCCCGACTTGACTGTGCCAATATGTTATATGTTTGATATTCCAGTCACATTTATTTCCCTTATTTCTATGATTATGGATGGATTTATATTTATCACCAAATTTACATGTACCCTTAGGAAAGGTGGTCCTTGACTAGCCGTATTTTCTTGTGAATTATTGATGTTGTTTGGACTTGTATTTGATGATTGAGATGCTAGCAATATTCTAGGATATGAGGATAATGAGTTTATGTTTGATGTGTCCATCTTTCCTTCTTCCTAGATTCTTCAACCATTTAGTGCACAGATAACCAACTTTTTATCTTTAACCGGACTTCCTAGATTCTTCAACCGGTCAACCATGTTTTGAATTTTTGAGAAATAATCATTGATGGAAAGTTACCTATTATGAATGACCGAAGTTGATTCTCAAGGGTTATGGCCCTAGCGTCCTCATTATCATGGAAGAGAGTTTTGATGTGATCCCATAAATCTTTTGCATTACCCGGCGTGGTGACAATTTGATCTTGTAAAGATTCGGACAACATTACAAGAATCCACATCTTGAAAAGATCATCTAGCTTGTTCCACCGGGTCAACAGTAAAGGTACTTGAGGATGGTTCTTCAATATGTTTATTGAGGCCAAAAGTCACGAGATGAATCTTGAAAAACGAACTCCATGAATTATAGTTTAGTTTTTCAAAATTAAGTTTCACGGGGACACCATTAGTTATGCTAGTTATTCCAAAGGGAATGAGTTTATCGAATGATGATTGTGTTGGTATAGGTGGTGGTACGAATTTAGGGAGAAAAATGAAGGAGAAATTGATTCGCCTTTGATACCATAATATTTGTCTCGATTTCGGTTAAACACCAATGTCAAAAATATACATGTTACAACTTACAAGGGATAATATTACGACAATGTGAGGTGGCTAATTAAGCCTACAAAGTACATACAAAGCCCAAATAAAATGTCGACTAACAGAAATGAGTGGTTGTATATTGATATAATCTTCATCAAACCATTTTTTATCCGGAGTAAAGTTGCACAATTCACCAAGTAACATTTTGAATAATTTTAAAAGATAAACGGCGTATAATAAGAGTATGCGTTGTATATGTTAGATTAGTAAAAATGTGTGAATCAATTTGAACCATCAATCCCACATAGGTTAATAAAAGAAACTGTTACTAGCTAATATACCATTTGTGTATGTTGATCCAATGTGTTGAGACTAGTTTCCAGTTTTCAAGCGTGGCTGCACTTCATAAAAAAAATGTTAGTGGAATTTGCTATTACGTTTGAAAATGTATATAAGCTCTTAATTTTTTTTTGACAAAAGCCACAAATGAGTAATGTTCATTTCAAATTTTCAAAAAGTCAACTATCACTATTATACTTTCAAAATTTAATGAAATATGACTAACCACTTGACATGATAATTACACCGTTATTCCCAAATACATAGACAATTGCACCGTTGGTCCTCAATACATAACCCCGCGGTGGTGGAGGGTGGTGGTGATGGGTGGTGGTGGCGGTAGTGGGTGAGCAGTGGTTTTGTATTTGGGACTAATTGGGATTATGTATTGAGGACCAACGGTGCAATTGTTTATGTATTTGATACTACTTGAGGTTATGTATTGAGGACCAATGGTGCAATTGTTTGGGTATTGGTGAATGGTGACTAATGTGTAATTAACATGTCAAGTGGTTAGTCATATTGGTTAAAGTTTGAAAATACAATACTAGTGATACTAGACCTTTTGAAAGTCCACTAATTTTTAGTTGGGTTCCTATAAAATTGTGGTTGGACAAATAAATATACATTTGTCCAAAATCCGACCTGTTCAAGATAGTGGTATAAAACACAACACAAATCGACCTGCTCCTCTCTTAGCCAATGTATATATTTGGTATTCGACCTAGTCACAAGTATATAGGTAGAAAGTTCTGGCTCTAGTTGCAGTAATCTTTGAAGTCAAAGTAAGTTTTGTTAATTCATATAGGTTCGATAGTGGTACCATGAAACCAGAACACATTTTGAAATGCGGGATCCTTCAGTAAGCCTACGATAGTGGTACCTAGGGGTGTCAATTCGGTTATCGGGCCGGGTTTAGGGCTTATCGGGTCGGGTCTATCGGGTTTTGAAAAAATAAAAATTAACCCGTAACCCGACCCGATAAGCTATCGGGTTCGGATCTATCGGATTTCGGGTTATCGAGTTGGGTCTATCGGGGTTATCGGGTTACGTGCTAATCTCATCTCAAAATTTACCTCATATAAAAAAAATAACATCCAAAATTAAATTAACTTAAATATTGAACCAATTTAGCACTAGTATTTTGTTTGTCACAATAAATAACGAAAGAAAGCAAGTATATTATACATACGCATTGGATTTTTAGGCAGTATGCAAAACAAAACAAAAAACGATAGACCTGATGCAAAACAAAAATAAAATGTGAATAGTAACCTACTGATGCAACTTGCAAAATATCATAACCAAATTTGATGATGAACTTTATCATATTTTATATGCGCCTCGAAGCAACCCCTCGTACCACCCCACGCACCTCAACCGTGACCACCGAAGCCCACCACCACTTTCACCTTCATTCCCAACGGTGAAACGCGACCCAACTCCGGAATCTGCTTAGCCCTGTCGGAATCCGATTTGCCGCCGCCGCACTGCTAAGCTGCCATTGCCGGAATCTTTGCTGCCTCGCCGGAGATTTTTTGTATTATAACTTATTAAAAACTCCCAAGGAACAAGTTGCATGGCAGGCTAAACTTAGCCCAAATGAACCCAAAACAATCCAGGAAAATTTTTTTTTAACAGGATTAGTAGTATACAAGTAATGGGCCAACATATTGGACTAAAGTTAACAGGCTGGGTTTATTAATATTTTATTAATTGTTTATTATTTTTGCAACCATCAACAGGATTAGTATATATAGAGAATAATAGTGACTAATATACTAGACAAAAGAGATTTAGTTCAAAAATTATAAATATTTTAATGGGTTATTATAACTTATCGGGTTTATTGGGTCAACCCGATACCCTAACCCGACCCTATAAGGCTATCGGGTTTATCGAGTTGACCCGATAAACCCGAAAAGCTAAGTTGGACCCGAATCAACCCGACCCTATAAGGCCTTATCGGGTTCGGGTCGGGTCGGGTCGACTCATTTGACACCCCTAGTGGTACCCACTTTCAAGCAATGATTGATTACATTATATGCAACCAACTTTCATTTTTCATTGCCTTTGTCATTCCTTTCTCTCTAAAACATCCCACCAAGCACCCCTTAAATATGAAGCGGGTTATCAATTTCTCAAAAGGTTTAAAAAGAAAAATTGTAAAAAGTGTTTTTTATGAACACTCAAAAAGAATATTGTCCNCATATGTAAAAGTTGGGAAATGAAAAACCAGTAAACAAAAAAGAAAAATTAGTATACTTTGCAAGTTAAGTGTATACATACAAAGCAGAAAGTAAAATCACGTGATACATGACTCATAACATTGGCTACAACTTACAAGTCGTTGATGTGACTAACATGTAAGAAAGAACCATAACTACTAAACTAGTGCATAAAGCTTTCAAATATCACACAGATAGAAATGTTAGGTTATCAAAACAAAGACTATTAGAGGAAGCTATAATCTCCGTAATCAAAAGAAAATGACTTGAATGCACATCTAATGATGAAATGTATCAAACATTGTAGCATAGTTTACATTAGTGACACAACATTTCTTTCTATCACCCAAAATGGTTTGTAAACTGTCCTCTCACTCGAGAGTCAAAATGTCATTGTGCAAACTTAATTAACCGGGTCATTTTTTCATACAAGTCAAAATGTCATAGCGCAACCTTAACGTATTAGGCTGATGGGGAAAGACGGACATTTATAGTAGGTTGGATAGAGGTTTCTGGTTAAACTAATTCTTTATCACAGACAAAACGCTGCTCAATTACGTGCTGACTCCAACAATCTTTAGTGAAAAAGCAGTCTATAATGAATTCTATGCTGATGTGCAGCCAACACAAACAAACACCCTTCCACATGTTCAATCGAGATTTGTTTTAAAGAAAAAAAAAAAAAAAAATTGTGTCGTATTAGTGTATATATTAACTAGATATAATGCCCGCGCACGCGCGGGATTTTTCTAATCTTTTAAATAAATTATTATTTATAATTTCGGGTTTTAATTATTTTTTTGATGACGTAGTTAGTGGTTATATAGGGTTCTATTTTCAATAAGTTTTTACCCGAAATTCTATAAACCAAGGTATACGCTTAAGATAGCTTGAGTATGTGTTGTTAGAATTCTCGTAAACTTACGATTTTTTTTTAATTAAATTTTAAAATATAATTTCGGGTTTTAATTATTTTTTTGATGACGTAGTTAGTGGTTATATAGGGTTCTATTTTCAATAAGTTTTTACCCGAAATTCTATAAACCAAGGTATACGCTTAAGATAGCTTGAGTATGTGTTGTTAGAATTCTCGTAAACTTACGATTTTTTTTTAATTAAATTTTAAAATTCTGGCCGTGGTGATTTTTTTTTTATCTTAATAATGTAACGAAAATGTATTTTTTTTTTTTTTTTTTTTTTAGATTTGAATAAGCTATTAGATGGTTTAGTGATTAAAAGTTGTTGTGCTAATACCATTAAAATTACTAAAGTTTCCAAAAACTTGTCCCAATCTTTTTATCACCAAAAGATTATATATGCGATTCTTTTATTTATATAATAAAGCAAAACACTTAATGTGGGAATCTGATTAAGCACGCAACCTTTATCCGAGAAATCTGTATTTCAAGGATACTAAATCTTCCTTATTAGGCAATAATTAAATCTTTTTTATTTTTTTGTAAAAAGCATAAATTATAATAAATAAGGCTATTTCTTTATTTGGTTGTTAGGATTTAGGAACCATGCATTTTTTGTTGTTTGGTTTATTATTGTGGGTCTCACAAATGGGGATGTTTACCAAATATGAAGGTTTGTAGAAATCCCACCTAAGTGACCCGAATTGGCTTATCTTTTCAAAAATTATGGGGCCAAGTTTGTTATATACGAGTACCACTCAATCTCTTCTCTTCTCTCCGCGTTTGCAAATCCTTTATCATGGTTAGTCACTCAAGTAATAATGACAATAAAGTCATTGCAGCTGACAACCATATCAAATCAAATAGTAGCCGCCTACAAAACGTGTAGTCTGAAACAAACAGTGCCACAATTAGATTCCTCCAGTATGTGTCATAAATATAATGATGGTATAGAGCGATTAAATGGATATTTTTTACTGTATTAAAATATCCAAAACTATGTCATGTGGCTTGGTTGTTTGAAAATTTTCTTGCGATATTTAGACGCAAGCTTTGCAAGTTAAGTGTATACATACAAAGCCGAAAGTATAATCACGCGATACATGACTCATAACATTGGCTACAACTTACAAGTCGTTGATGTGACTAACATGTGAGAAAAAACCATAACAACTAAGATAGGAGTAAAGCTTTCAAAAATCACCCCGATAGAAATGTTAGGTTATCAAAACAAAGACTATTAAAACGAAGCTATAATCTCCGTAATCAAAAGAAAAAGACTTGAATGCACATCTAATGATGAAATAGATCAAACACGGTAGCATAGTTTACATTAGTGACACAATGTTTCTATCTATCGCCCAAAATGGTTTGTAAACTGTCCTCTCACTCGAGAGCCAAAATGTCATTGTACAGACTTAACCGGGTCATTTTTTAGTACAAGTCAAATTGTGATAGCACAACCTTAACGTAATAGGTTGGTGGGCATATTTAAAGGTGGAAAGACGGACATTCATAGTAGGTTGGATAGAGGTTTCTGGTTAAACTAATTCTTTAGCATAGAGGTTTCTGATTAAATCGGGTCATTTTTTTATGAGTCATCATGGGCCATGTTATAGTGAGCCTACCCGCTAACACTTTTTTTTTTTTTTTTTTTTTTTTTTTTTTTTTTCATGAGTTTTACGCATATTTTTTGAAATTTTTCAGCAATGTTTAATCTGACAATTATAAATAAACTGGAACATCACAATAACAATCTAAATCTATAAATGAACGATTTAGGAAGTTGTATGCAATAATTATTGAGCTTGTCCATCTTTTCAGCCCGTATGACCCATTTGGCTCGTTCCCCTTTTAACTCACAATTTATTTGAGCTGTTTCGTAAAATACAACAATATCATCTCATTCATAAGTAAATGGGTCAATTTCCACCGTTACTATATGAATATTTGAAATCAATCTAAGCTTATGCTATATTTGAGCGAACAACAAATATTTACAGTGTGAAGAGACTTCAAAGAACGATAGAAGCGAATAGGAAACTGGTGCTTTAAAATAATGTATACAGATTTATATAACCATTAACTGATTTTAACAGATGAATTGAACTAGATAAAACTAATGTAATGAAAAGAGACGTAGCTGTCTTAAACTTACCTACTCTAGTGTATCCTTTTTCGATTAGAAATGCATAGATGATGTAAAAACTTCCAAATACCTTTGCAAATTCTAATTTTTACTGTATCAGTACGTTGACTTCGGGGAAGAATTGACCAATTTGGTGACGGAACAGCTCCTAACCACTGGAAATTATCCACATTTTCCCAAATCCTAGTATCATCATACACATTATTGGACACATTGAAATCGGTCTTAATCCCGCCATAAAACAAAAAAGATGGTGCAAACTTGCTCGATTATGGGCTAGCTCAGCTCCTACATCTCAGATAAAAATCTCTTCCCTTAGCAAGATGAATCCTAATCTGATGTGGTGCCAACACATACAAACACCATGCCACTTCTTCGAACAAGATTGAAGCCAATACCGAACCCAAATTTTTTTTTATAATATTGCAGCCGGGCTATAAACAAAGTCCAGAAACCATCCTGAATCACACCCCACAGTTGGTTACATCCGAGGACACATATTCTCCGGTCTTATTTGCAAAGGCTTAAACAAAGATGTGCTCTTATATTCCCAGCTGCAACTGGTTTTCAACTTGATTCTTCAACACACAAACAAGTGCTTACTTCATTAGAGTAATATCTTACCACTAGTAAGGGTAGAACATGTGGTTGTATAATCGTATAATCTTTGTCAGCCCATCTTTTCATATCTCAATTAAAGTTGCACCAGTCACCTAAAAACAGTATTAGAAGTTGGTATCCATTATTCGAATAGGCCCGAAAGATAAATGGACTATATTGAGAAAATATATTGTATATAACAGATTAGTAAAAATGAACAACAAAGTTTGATACCATACTTTTGTTAGAAAAACTTTCCATCCTTGAATCCCACATCGGTTCAGAGAAACAAATATTGCAACTAATATACCATAGCGTGTATCCTTTGTGTGTGTTCAGATAAGTATAAGGTTTTCAATCTGATCTCTCTCTCACAATATATAAGTTTGTGGGAAATGGGTTTCATATTGGGAAATTCATATGAACTCTTGATCACTTTTTTTATTTTAGCTATAATGCTATTTATTTATTTATTTATTTATTTTTTACAAAGACTCCAAATTTATTCCTTAATAGAGATTGATAGTTCATTTAGATACACAATTTACTAATTGCTACTAAAAGTTGATTGATTACCTATTTCATAAACAAGCAAGATTGAAAATGACCTATCCTAGTTATGTTGGTAAATGGTAATCATAGATTTAAAGTTACGTAACTGACATAGAGACATTATGAAAGATTCAAAATGCATCACGTAAAGTATTTAGAGAAATGAAAGTGATGTATTACATTTTTAATTAGATGTAGTATTTACTTAATGAATATAAATATATTTGGATTTAAGTTTAAATAAAGCCAAATAGAAAAATTATTAGCTGTAGCAAATGTTTGTCCAACAATGATTAGTAACTGCCAAAAATAAAAAAGATTAATTCCATTTAAGTTGAGATGTAATCTATATTTTTAAACGACACAACAGATAAATATGAAAGAATGTGACAAGTGTCTTTTATGAACACCCATAAAGAATAAAAAGTAACTTCCAATACCGTCTTCCACGGGTTATGGGTCCCAATACCGTCATCCACGGCGTATGGGGGAGGTTAAGACGTAGACAGCCTTACCCCTACCTAAGGTAGAGAGGCTACTTCCGATTCTACCGAAGGTAGAAAAGGACCTCCGGCCTTGCAAGGGGTGAGGATCGAACCCTTGACCTCTGTCTCCAGAGGATCGAACACCCATAAAGAATGTTGTCCAAAAATTCTTAGATGATACCGAATAAATAGAAAGCACTAAAATGTTTTCTTTTTTAAATTGATGAAAAACAAAGTAAACTTCTATGTTCATCAATGACTTAATGTTGATCATTATGTTGTTAATCAATTTGTTTGTTCAACAAAAGTTTGTAAAAAAAGTTGATGAACATGAGAGACAGTAACTAGTATTTCTACTTTTCAAATGTCTTCCTAATTGGAATAGTATTTCGTAGACCAAAGACTATTTAGACAAAAGCTTTAAACTATGTGATGAAAACAGATTGGCTTGAATGCAGATTTGATATCATATCACAAGCAAGACACCGTTATCCATTTACAGATAAACGAAAGACTATTTATCCAGTGTTCGAGCCTCAAACCTATGTATTTACAGTTAAGCTTCACTGCAAATGCTCGACTCAGTCTCCAAACGAAATGGAGCTCAATCAACCCACCCACATGAGATCAACATAGTCATTGAATATGCCTTGGTCGATCTACACTATCAACCTTGGAGTTGTCATCCGTATTTCACTAGATGAAGCTAGGCACCAGCCCTAGGAGAACTTGGGCGTCCTTCATCATATATAACTTGAGTAGGAAGCATTTTTATGCATTGACGAATCACTTGCATTAGGTTCATTCTGAAATATTTATTTGGTCTACCTGGCTACATGCCTGCATCACTATCTTCACATTTTTTTTCGCCCAATATTGTTTGTGTTACTGTGTAACATGTCCTCGTACTGGAGAGACAGAATGTCATTGCATAGTCTTTAAATCATGGTTTAAATAATGTGTTTGAAGGTGACATGTTGGATAGTTGGTCATAATTGTTTCTAAAACGGGTCGAAATGGGTAACCTACCTGTAAACACGTTTTGATCCATTTCGAATTCTTTTTTATATGTAGTCCAAAAGGCCTGTTGGGCCGACGGATTACCTTTCTGGGCTGACATATATGGGCCGTTGACAAGATTGTCTAGCTTGTTCCATTCCGGGTCAACATTCGAGGTACTTGAGATGCTTCTTCAATATGTTTCTTGAGGCCAAGACTCCCGTGATGAATCTTGAAAAATGAACTCCATGAATCATACTTTAGGGCCCGTTTGGTTGATGGGTATCAAGGGAATTGAATGATAGAAAGCAAATTTTAGGTGTTTGGTTGTCATGCGGGCCCCACAAATTGTATGTGTTGAAATTATGTATTTATAGAAAGGATGAGTTCATATTTGGAAACATGGTTATATAAGGAATGCTTAAATAACACCCAATTGGTGGTTGTTAGCAAATCCCAAAATGAATAATAATAATAATAATAATAATAATAATAATAATAATAATAATAATAATAATAATAATAATAATAATAATAATCTGGATTTGATATTCTGCACATTTTTTCATGTGGGTTACCCTACTAATGTCTCTATCTCTTTCTTCTTCTATATTAAAATTTAAATATTTTTATATAAATAATTTATTTTCTCTCTCCTCTTTTCTTTCAAACATTTTCTAAATCCGAATCCATTTCTAATCCCACTTACAAACCAAACGCACACTTAGTTTTTCAAAACTAAATTTCACGAGGATACTATTGGTTATGCTAGTTATTCCATAGGGAATGAGTTTATCAAATGATGATGGTGTTGGTATAGCGGGTGGTACGAATTTTGGGAGAAATTGATCTGCCTTTGATACCATAATATCTCGGTAATCTGCCTCACTTTCCATTAATTAAACACGTCAAATATAGATCCCAAGAGATAATACTAGAACAATGTGAGGTGGGCTAAGCCTAGAAAATACATACAGAGCCCAAATACTATAAGCTGTCGACTAACAAAAACACGTGGTTCTATATTTGTATAAGATGTGTTTAGGAAATATAGAAACACGTTTCGATGGACCGGTACATAAATTTTTCTGAATCGTAATATAGAAACATATTTCGATGGAGCGGGTGCATTGAAGATTCGTTTAAGAAAAATTGAAGTTCTTTTAAAAAATTAACACTGATCGTAAAATTCCATAGGGGTCCCGGGCACCCGCGGGAACCTCCTGATTTCGTCCCTGCGTATAATCTTCATCAAACTATTTTTTTAGGGATTATTCCAAATTTATGCCTAAAATCGAATTTAGCATCACTATTGAGTCAACTTTTATACAACTTCCAATTTTGGTCATGTGCGACCTGTGCTACTGTGCGACCCACTTAAATTTGTGACACGTGTCCGGTTTGATTTGATATTTTGTCTTTTATTAAGAGTATTAAAAGACTAAAATACCCTCGTCATATAAAACACCTCCTTCCACCTCCTTTCACATAACTCTCTCAAACTTTCATTACTCTCTCTCTCTCTCTCAAAATTCCGGCTACCGTTATTAAATCCGTTGATCGACCACCAACTTCCACCACCACCAAGATAAATAANGATTTGATATTTTGTCTTTTATTAAGAGTATTAAAAGACTAAAATACCCTCGTCATATAAAACACCTCCTTCCACCTCCTTTCACATAACTCTCTCAAACTTTCATTACTCTCTCTCTCTCTCTCAAAATTCCGGCTACCGTTATTAAATCCGTTGATCGACCACCAACTTCCACCACCACCAAGATAAATAAAAAATAAAAAGATAGATCCGGTAGGATTGCACAGATCCTGTTGGATCTTTCATTATAAACACAGATCCGGTTGGATCTTTCATTATAAACACAGATCCGATTGTGATGGTGGTATAAGCACAGATCCGGTGATGATGGTGATGGTGTTATAAACGTAGGTGGCGGCGGTGTGGTGACAGCTGCGGTGGGTGGCGCGTGACGGTGTTGTGGAGGGAGCCAAGAGCTCAAATGCTCCAGAAATGATGGGGATACACCGATCTATAGATTGGAAAAGAAAAAGGTCTTGCTAGAAAAATTATTCCGGCGACGGTGTCGGAATCTGCTACTGCTTGGCCGGAGTTGTAGCGAATGAGTTTATAAGTGCTAATCAGCCACATACTATATATATAGGGTGTGCTTATGTAGCGTATGCTGATCTAGATCTTTACACTAGGCTCGAGTTGCCAACATGAGAGTTGAATACAAAAATANAGATGTTAGTTGTTAGTTGTCGGCTCGAGTTAGTGTCGCATCCTCGGGCAGAGATACCAACCGCGAGCCTCTCCTTAGGGGATAACCCCACTCCTATTCCCGATTCGTCTGATATCATTAGAGCTTGTGGTTCCCAAGTGAGGATTTCCCGGTCGGTCACCCAAACCGGTACTACTCTCACTTGAGCTCGCTTAACTACTTAAGCCTTTACCACTAGACCACAAGCCCCATAATGAAATCCTCCCTTAATTATATCAATTTCCAATTTGCAAAAAGAGTTAGAAATGAATAATAACTTAAAAACTCAGTTTAAAAAGTGATTTATAAATAACTAGCACTACTGCTTTTTTTTCTATGATAGCTCATTTTATTTTAGTAATTAAAACATTGATTTGGGTTACCTTTTTTATGTGTTTCTCATAAGTATAGTTACGTGATTGAAGATATAAATTAAGTATTGAGTGTCGCCTCTCATAAGTATAGTTACGTGATTGAAGATATAAATTAAGTATTGAGTGTCGCCGGAATCTGAAAATTAAGTATTGAGTGTCGCCGAAATCTAGAAATAAAAAGTTAGCCGGAAAAGATATTGAGGTCGCACATTCAATGGGTCGATCAATGTGGTAGCACAGTCGCACATTTAATGAACACGTGTCGCACATTTAAAAGAGGGTAATATGGTCTTTTAATACTCTTAATAAAAGACAAAATATCAAATCAAACTGGACACGTGTCACAAATTTAAATGGGTCGCACAGTAACACAGGTCGCACATGACCAAAATTGGAAGTTGTATAAAAGTTGACTCAATAGTGATGCTAAATTCGATTTTAGGTGTAAAAGTGGAATTTTCCCATTTTTTTATCTGGAGTAAAGTTGCACACACCAAGTAACAGTTCGAACAGCTTTAAAAGATAAATTTTGTATAATGAGAGTATGCATTGTATATACGGAGTATTAGATTTGTAAGAAAGTGTGGATTGATTTGAACCATCAATCCCACATAGGTTAAACCAAATGGCATAACTTGAAATTCATAGTGCCCATATCTTGTTCTGAAAGCGGTCTTAGGGATATCTTCTTCCTTCACTCTCAGTTGATGATAACCTGATCGTAAGTCGATCTTCGAATATACACTCGAACCTTGTAGTTGATCAAATAAGTCATCAATCCTGGGTAATGGGTATCGATT
>LBNU01007093.1:226055-249626 GCA_014162995.1 Artemisia annua
TGATCAAGAAGTTCTCTGTAGTTGGAATTTTGTTCTTGTTTATTTTCTATTAATTTTCTTCGAATGTTTTCTTGAAGATTCATTATGCGGTATAGATTTGTTTTATATATTGGTTTCGTTCTGTTTTTAAAGATTTTAGTGTCCTTCTTTTTAAGTTTAAAAATAATTTGCTTTCTTCCGTTCTAGATCGGATATTGTTGTTCTAATGACATATAAAAGACATTGTATTTCGAAATTCTTGGTTTCTATGATTTTATCAATGTTTTCTATATAGATGGTTAGAGAACTGTGTTGTGAGGCAATGATTTTGTTGCTCATAGTTTTTCACTCATATTTTGAATGATATTAGATAGGTTATTTACTTGTTTTACTAGTTCGTTGTTATGTGAATCATCAAAAGCTGGTGGTCCAAGAAATGAACCCTGTCTAGATGTAGATGTTCTAGCATTTCTTTTATTTTCGAAATTGTCTGTATCTTCGACTATTCTAGAAATTTGTCGCCCAAAAATACCATTACTTTTATTTTCTTCCAATTCTATGACTGGTCTAAATAGTTTATCAATGCTTATTTTACTATCATTTTTAAATGTTATACTGTGATGACTATTAGATAGTGCATAATTTATCTGATATGTAATTGAAAACGGGTGATTTCCTTTTTTCATAAAGTTAGTTCTAAGTAGTTTATATCTTATTGTTATACTATCAGATAGATTAATATCGTATAAGGACATGCCTACTTGTATATTTATATCAAATTTCATTTTTGTTTCTTTTAAATTTCCTCTGCCTCTAGCAATAAGAGCATCATTTTAATCTCTTAATCTATCATCTCTAATTTCTAGCTGTACTGGTGAATCAATTCTTTGGGCAAAAGTGCCTTTTAATAAAAACTGTATAGTTGAAATATGTACATAAGCTATCTTTTCTTTTTCTTTGATGTTTTTTAACTGTCTTTCGAGTTGTTCTTTATTTATTATCGGGATTTTAACGTTTCCTTCTGTACTTTCTATAGGGACTATTTCTTCCCCTGTCATTATTCCAAAATGTAACTCGTTGTTTCTAGATATAAGATTTTTTAATGAGTCTTTAACAGAGAAATTAAAATTATGTTTTCTTTTTAGATCAAAATCTGCTTTCTGGATCTTCTTACTATTTATCAGTATATCTTTAAAATATTTTCCATTGTTTTCTACGTTTGAAACTAATGTGATATTATCTTCTGTCATGACTAATGCATATAGAGGTTAGATATACCTGACTTAGTGGTGGAATTCTTGGATTCTTGAATGGCTTTGTGATTTGTAGTGCTAGTTGCTGCCCAACGCCTTACTATTAACGCTTTTCAGGGACTTTGCTAAGCTTCAACCTGACTTAGGCAATTCCAGAAACTTAGAAGAGAGTTTTTTCTTTTTTAAACCACACTCTTTTGGATTTATTTTTATTCACTCTGATCCAAATGGTTACATAACATCTCCTTTTATAGCATAAGGAGGTAGGTACATAGACGCGTTGCAATAATGCAACTCTTAGATCAACGGTTAAAATTAAAAGTTACAAAAGTAAAAGGTAGGTGGCTCATTATTGTCCGACCTACAAAAGGACGCGGCTTTATTAAGCCTCACATGTGACTGTCTGCTTACGTAAGTGCTTACATCACTTTTTCTGGATTAAATCCTACTCATCAAAAATCGTAGAGATTTTTGGGCCTTGAGGGCTCGAATCTGTTGGGCTGTTTACTGGACTTGCGTTAGGGTAGCAGTGCATGCAAAGATGGGATTTGCATACTTTGCTAATTCTTTGGCACAATGTTTCCTTAAGCTCTTCTGGGGCCTTTTCAAAGACTCCATCAAGATTGTGAAATTTTTCTTCAAATTTCTGTATGGCTTCTGCATCTCCTTCCGTCATAGGCTTGGAAGTTTTTGAGTAAACTAGCAGTGTTGGAGACATATAGTTTACTTTTATCTTTGAGTAGTCGCCTTTACCCTGCTTACCTAGTTGTCTTCCGTGATCGAAGACACCCATAATTCCTTCTGTATAGATTTCTTTTCCTCCAAAGTTGGTTCCCTGGAGACTTTGGCTTTCTGCGTAGCTTCCATTACTGATTCCTAGCTGAGCAATTGTTATACTTGACAAAATCATTTCTCCATCTTCATCAAATATTGCGTAGCTAGAATAGCATTTAAGGAATATTTCGTTTCCTTTTGCTATGAAATTCTTGTATACTGAGATGGCATCTTGAAGTTTTTCTGGAAAAACTTTTGCTTCTTCCAATGTCTTTCCGTTGATGTATATCGTGTCTGCAAAACCTAGAGAAACTAGTTCCCAAGCTTGCCTTAGGTTTATTCCTGGTAGTAGGACTGCTTTTGGTCCTAGGTTTTGTCTTTTCCTTGGGTAATACTGGTTGATGATGTCGTCTTCCTTGAATTCTACTAGCCTTTTCCAGCAGGCTGTAAAGTCAGTGTAGTTCAACTTTCTGCTTTTGAATGAAGTTTCTCTTTCGAGGCTCATCATTCTGCTTATTTGATTTGCTGACTCTGGTTTTCTCTTGGTCATCGTGATTTCCTTATATGCTTCTTCGAGGGCCTTCTCTGCTTCCTCTCTGGTTGGGTAGTTTCTGTATGTGTATGGCCTTCCGGTTACAATCTGTGACACTGTTCCCCAATTTGTATATACTCCTGGTGCATGATCATTGAATATCACGTAGTATTTTTCTTTGTTGCTTTTCTTGGTTATGTTGTTCACATATTCCAAGGCTGATTTTGCTGAATTGGTGCTAGTGGTGCTACTGCTTGCTTCGCTTTTCGTTTCTTTTTTAATTTCTTTCTTTTCTTCTTTGATTTCTGGTTCTTCAATTGAGTTCTTAGTGCTCCATGCTTTGATCATTTTTTCTAACTCTGCTTTCTTTGTTACCGCTTCTTGTTTTTGTCTTTCGAGGGACTTAATTCTGATTTCGAGCTGCATAGCTTGATTTTTAAGTTGCTTCATGAATGATTCGTCGGAATGCTCCATTCTCTTGTCAATGTGTCTGCAAAGTTGTTATCTTCGGATTTTATGTATCTAATATATGGATCAAATTGTTGTAAATTTCCTTGCCAGTTGACAAGTCTTCCTTTGCTTCTGTCTGCTTTTAGGTCTTACCTGAAAAAACCTGTTGCGTACTTTGAGTCGGTTCTTAGCTCGAAACGCGTAGGTAGTAATTCCATCTTCCATTTATTTAGGGTTCTGATTATGGCCAGAACTTCTTTTTCATGGACAGTATAGTTGGTTTCTGCTGGTTTGAAGGTGCCTGATGTATACTTACAAAGTTTTTTGGGTAATTTCTGGGTTTCTTTGAATAGCATTTGGTTGTTATCACATTTGTGATCTGTATAGCTTAAATTTTTGTCCTTTTGGACTGTGTAACTTGACTTATCAAATTTGTGATCTGTATACTTTGTTCCACCTGTAAGGTGATCTTCCTTTTCAGGAATGCTTATTTCTTCTTTAGCTTTTTGAATTCTTCCGAATTCATCAAGGCAAAGAATATTTTTACCATTCTGTATAGCTAACATACAACCAGCCCAGCTTGTTTCTGATGCATCTGTTTCTATTATTAAAAAATCGTTATTTTTAGCATTGTATAATTCTGGTAAATTTGTCAAATTTTCTTTTAACAATTTTACTGCGTTTGTATCTTCTTCCCCCCATGACCAAGGAGTTTTTTCTGAAATTTTCTTTTGTAAAAGGCTTCTGTGTTTTGCAAAATTTTTCGAGAATCCTTGATCTGCTATATAATTTATACAACCGAGAAATCGTTGTATTTGTTTTCTATCTTCAAGTTTATCGGGAAAAAGCATAATTTTTTCTTGTGTATGTGGAGCAAGCTTAAGTACTCCATGTTTGCCAATCTCGAGTCCCAAATACTCGATTTCTGTTTTTAATATTTTACTTTTTGAAGCTGATAAAATTATACCAACTTCTTTGACTCTTTCTAAAACCCTTTTGACATGAATCATATGTTCTTCTTTTGTTTCCGAAAATACGATAATGTCATCGATGTATACTAAGCAATATTCATCCATTCCATTAAAGTTTTTATCCATAAATCTCTGATAAATACTTGGTGCTTGTTTTAATCCAAATGGCATAACATTCCATTCGTAATGTTTTTGTGGCGGACATGAAAAGGCTGTTAATCCTTTTGTATTTTCGTGTAATCTAAGCTGCCAATAGCCAGATTTAGCATCAAATGTACTAAAAAAGTTTTTTCCTTTGAGTTTTTCTAAAATATATGTCTTATGTGGTAACTTATAGGCATCTCCTATAGTTGCTTCATTCATTTTTTTGTAGTTTATTACCATCCGTCTCTTC
The DNA here is from genome assembly GCA_014162995.1 of Artemisia annua. Lineage (NCBI taxonomy): Eukaryota > Viridiplantae > Streptophyta > Magnoliopsida > Asterales > Asteraceae > Artemisia > Artemisia annua. The sequence continues at coordinate 230,409 of LBNU01007093.1, forward strand.
TTTCTTTTTAACTCATTATGGTTTTCTACGTAGAAGGCTGGTGCAGAGTGAGGGCTCTTGCTTTCTCGAATAATTCCCATTTTCAAAAGTTTTTCTGTTTCTTCTTGAAATTCTTCAACATCCCTTATGTTATATGGGATATTATTAGGAACATTTATCTCCTTGGTTTCATCCTTTAGCTTAATTTCTACTAGTTCTTTATTAAAATTTTTAAATTTATCCAAAGGATATTCGGATGAAACTTCCTCTAAAAGGTTTTGTATTCTTTGTTCTTCTTGTATAATAAAGGCTTTTATACTTTTCAGATTCTCAAAAATCTTTCTTGATATTAGTTTTAAAATTTCTTTCTTTGAAACTATATTAGTGGTGACGACCTTCCTCGAAGGATGTCTTAAAGAAATAGTTTTTAAACGTTGTATAAATGGTTGGTAAAGCTTTAGAAAGTTAGTTCCTATAATAAGCTTCATTCCTGAGTCGTAAAGATATATAGTTTTAGCAATAAAAATCATGTTTTCTATTTTTATCTCTACATTCTCGGCATAATGATAAATTTTATGAACAGATTTATCTGCAATAGAAAACTTCTTAGGGCTCTTTGCCTTTTTCCAATGTGTACAAAGACTTTTTTGTCCAAAACAAAGGGTTGCTCCTGTATCTATATATGCATGAACTAATTTATTTTCTATGATTACTTTTATAAACGTAGCGTTGTTACTCATCATTGCTGTATTCACTTTCACTTATGTAGGCAATGTATTCTGTCTCTGAATCAAAGTCTGAGTCTTCTAATGGTTCATAACCTACTTGTTTAACTAGATTAAATATTTCTACCATAGGTTTAGCTATGTTACTATTCTTTTTGGAACAATTATTTGCATAGTGCCCTTCCTCCTTGCAAAGCCAACAACGGCATGAAGATTTTCCTGATGGACAAAATTTTTTCTCTTCATCCTGTTTTCTTTTTCGAAAATAGTTTTGTCTTTTATTCTTTTTATAAAATGATTTATATTTTTTCTTGTATGGGACTTGTTTCCATTTCTTATATCTATACTTTCTCTTTTTATACTTTTTATATCTCCTAGGTTTATCACATCCATAGTTTCCAGGCAGATTTATATTATTTTGTCTACTACAACAGAGACTTATTTGTGCTTCCTTTTTAGCTATTTTGTTTTCACAACTGATGTTCATCCATTCTTCAATAGCTTTTATTCTTCCTCCTAATGTGTCAGTGGTGTTTCCTTGAGAATAACTTATTTTAAAATGTTCTTCTGTTTTAGTTCCTACCATAGATGGGAGTTTTCTAAATATTAGGTCTAGATTTGATAACTGAGTTTCTCTATCTATTTTATAAAACCATGTTTCGTATTCGCAAAGAAAAGGTTCGAGTAAACACATATCGCATATTCTCATATTTATTATGTGGTTATAAGCTTTTATACTTTCTGCATTTCTTTGTATATCTGATTGAAAAGCATAGCTATCTCTTCCTGTAAATTCTCTGTATATCATTCGGACAATATATTTGAATGCTTCAATTACTGATCCGGTTATAAGATATTCTGGTGAAGTAATTATATATGGCTGTGCTTTTCTTAAGTGAGACATAGCGCTTCCGGATGTCTTATGCATTACATATGCATATAAATCTGTGAGGCTTAACTCTTTAAGACTATTTCCTACTTGTATGTCTAATGATATTTTATTAGACCAATTATTTATCTTTTCCATTTTTCCTTCTGTGCTACCACAGTTTATGTCTAACACTTCTGTTTCGATACTTTCCTGGTATTTCTGTTCTTCGACAAATGTTTTTCCCTTTTTATGATATCCTTTATGAAAGACGTAGTCTTCATATTTCATTCCTCTTTTTCTACTTTTAGATGAATCGCCGACCTCATAATTTGGGTAATTATAATTTTGTTCTGAGTCTTCTTCTGACTCATCTGAAGATTCTCCAAGGACGATCTTTTGTTCATTTATTCTGTTTAGTGTTTCAATCTCGTCTTCACTACTATCGGTTATTTGTGTTATTTGTAATTTTTCCATTAGTGCTTGTAGTTCCTCAATGTTTTTAGAAACTGTATCCATTTTAGAAAGGTAAAATAATATTTTTAGGTACTGATGTTGGTGTTTGGTCGTGTATTACTATAGCTCTTTTTTCTTGTTGGTTTTTAATTATTTCTTCTAAATGAGATATAATGGTTTTTAAGTCGATATTAAAATTTTCATGTTCTTGGCTTTCTTTAATGATTTCTATTATCGTGTCCTTAGCCTTTTTCAGTTCTTCTAGAATTTTATTTTCTTTATCTTCTTGGGTTTTTGATTTTAAAATTCTTATTAACAAATCTGATATATTGTTTAGCTGAGGGTTTTCTGTATGAAAAAGATGTGGAAACTTTTTGTCAGATGTCTCGTTAAAACATTTATAGTTTTTATCGCGAGCTGTGTAGTATTCATGTGGTTGAGATTGTGGCTTATTTATTTTTTCGATTTGTTCTACCTTTTCTTTTAAAGTTCTTATTTCCTTAAACATGTTTTCTGTAGTGCTTAGAATTTTTTCTAAAGTACTCATAATAGATCTTTTATTCTTGTTATAGTTTCCTCTTTGTTGGCGTTGATTTCTTCTTTTATCGAATCGTTTTCGCTCTTTGTTTCTTTTCTTAGTTATGTAATTATATCTTTTAGTTCTCTTATCTCTGTGTCTAGCTAATAGAGAAGAGCTTAGGCAAATAATTGTCCCAAAAAGAACAGAGAAGATCTTAGTAACAGAGAAGAGCTTAGTTCTGTAATTGTATCGGATGTCCCTTTGGGACATCCGATAAAATTGGAACGATACAGAGAAGATTAGCATGGCCCCTGCGCAAGGATGACATGCACAAATCGAGAAATGGTCCAAATTTTTTTGTTCTTCAAAATCGCTTACTTTCATTGGTGGTCAGAACCTACAAACTGTCAGCTTTTTCACAGTGGTGACTGAACTGTGACTGAAGCTTCTTTTTGTTTATGGATCATGTTTATAACCCACTGTATTATTGAGCACATAATATATGTTGTGATGTTATATTGTTATGCACTTGTTATGTATGTGGTTATTTTACTTGCCGTTAAAATGTTTTGAATCTGAAAGAAAACCGTGAATTATACTGAACCAAATCATGCTAGTAATTGCTGGCCAACATAGGTTATACTAAAAGAGCTATCAAACAAAGAGGATTCTGTTGTAAGCGGCCTCATTGAGTTAATCCTGTGACCGTTTCCGATCCTACCCTGAGCATCCATAAATATACACACCTAGCGAGGTTTGAACCATTTACCACTTGCTTAAACGGCAAGGACCTTACCACTAGGCCTTGGTGGCCACCCCCAAATATATGTTGCACTTGCAGATGTTATTAAACCACTGAAATAATCACTATCCTCCGTACCAAAAACATGATGTTCTCCAAACTCATAAAAAAAATCCAACAAAAACAAAAACACTTCACAACATTACTCGTCATTATCCTTAAACCCTCAAATCCCAACATCTCCGTACCAAAAACAGATGTTGCACTTGCAGATGTGATACTTGTTGAGGTTTTTTGAGTTGTCAAAGTCTAGTGGGCATGCTCCAGAGGCTCCAACTTATAACGTGGTTGTGGGGTCTTGTTGTTGGTCGATGCGGATGGATGATGCTTTTAGGTAATTGAAGAGATGAGACAGTGTGGGATCGGGCCAGATTCGCGTACTTTTGATGTTATTCTTCATCATTTAATTAAATGGCGAAGAACTGAAGAGGCTTATAGTTTTTTTAGACGAATGAGGGATGAGTTTGGGTGTGAACCGAGTGTGAGTACTTATGAGATCATGGTGAGGATGTTTTGTAACGAGGGTAGGATTGATATGGCGTTAAAAGTCTGGGAAGAGATGAAAAGTGAAGGTGTTCTACCAGGAATGCATATGTTTTCTACTTTGATTAATGGTTTCTGTCGCGAGAAAAAGTTGGAGGATGCTTTCAAGTATTTTAATGATATGTTGGATGCGGGGATAAGGCCTCCTACACATATGTTCAATAGGTTGAAACAAGCTCTTGTTGATGAGGGAAAGGAGGATACTGTAATGGCATTGACTAATAGGCTTGAGAAATTGAAAACACTTTTGGTGGTTAGTTGAAAAGATCTATAAAGATTTCATTCGTGCGAGTTCTTTTTGTTTCCATGTGTGATTCAAATTCAGAATAGTGATCCGATGCACTTCTACGTCTTGTAAACACTTATTTCAATCTTGAAGAAAACGAGCCCCGGTTCCTTGGAAGTACAAACAAATACGTCGTTGCATGTTTTGCGCTTTTTTCTGGATATGATCAAATGGAGATACTATTGGACGATGATGATGCAGACTGAAGATGAAGAGATTCAGTCACATTTGATATTTGTATACCAAAAATATTTGACTAATCCATCTATTGTCTGATGGTCTATATTTGCTGAGAGTTCAGCATTTCAAGTTCAAACAAAGTTACACACATTCAAACATTTATATCCCGCTTTTAAATTTTAAACGCCAACTCTTGATAATACACGAACAGGTTCTGGATTTCGGAAATGAATCACTTAATAAATACAAACACAGCCCCTAAATGAATGTTACATGTTTGCGATATCACAGCAAAATAGACAAGAAAACGAAGAAGAGACAGAAGAGCATTGCAGACAGGTTTATACAAAATGGAAGGATTCCTCTTATTGTTAACTTTAATTTCACATTTGAATACTTAACAACAAAAGTTATAACCCAAACTCCCAAAGAACCCCCCCCCATTTCACTTGGGAATTAGTACTTTAAAGAGGTTCTATGTGTTGAACAAGTTGGAGCGAACATGAATTATATCAAAATAGCTTAAGGGAAACCTTAATGTCTATTGGATATGATCTTGGAAGCTTGAAGAATAAAAACATGATGGCATGATGACCAATGGAGCAAAAGAGTGCATAAGTATGAAGTAGAAAGAAGCCGAGAAAAGGAATCAACGTGTGTGGATTCAAAACATGATGACATGCTGTAGTAATTTAGCCATAACTTGTTCATAAAAACTCCTTTTTGGGTGATTCAAAAGTCCACTTAAATAGAAAAAAATATCTACAAGTTTCGTGTTTTGGCAAATACCTAATTATCAATTGAGACGTGCATAGGAAGTGTGGTAGTTCGCATCAGAATTCTGGAAAAGTTGCATCTAAGAGAAGTAGAGTTAGTACCCTTACTCCTACTTCCCACCAAAACCACACTCCATAACCTCAGTAAAAACAAGTTTAGAAGTAGAGTTACTTCCCATACTCATACTTACCCACCAAAAAAATCACGCTCCCTACAAGTAACCTCGGTGTATTAAAAGAGCAAAGAGAAGTAGAGTTACTAAATAGGTTTTATGGAGACATATCTGTGGTAGGAATTGCAATTATGAATTTATACAAAGAAGTTACAAACATATCTGTAAACACATACAACCCTTTATTGACAAAAAAGAAGGTACATAATGTCACGTGGAACAACAATCAAATACATAACCAATAACAGTTGCAAATTTGACACACAGTGAAATTCCTACATGGCCAAAACCAAGAACAGTTGCATTAAAGAAACCAGGAAGGGTCATATCAACTCATAGTCTCATACAAAAATACGATAGAAGCATTGAAGATGGCATCTTTTGTCTGTTATGGAAATCCCATCCAGAAGTTTGAGAACCCATCCTGTAAATAAATAAAAAACAGAGTATATCAGAAAACAAGACATTGTTTGATCATGTTGAGCTGAATATTTGTTACTCAAATCTATTTGAAACATAAACAAGTATTTTGCATAATATGTTAGGCATGTATAAAGTGCATTCTGCAAAATTGATGTCAACTATCCTAAAATGTGATACTACTGAAGATGGACTCTCTAGGAAAAGAATTTGCTCTGAGTTTTAGTCTTATCATAAAAGATTTAAAATAAACAAGAACAAACTACTATATAAATGCCTCAGTGACAAAAAGTGGAAAAATTCAATACCTTTGGCTGATGACATAGCTATATCCAAACATTCGGAGCCCGTCTGATGTGAGTGAATCCTTGAAACAACTAGATAAAACAAGAATTCTAGGTGAGTTAATCAAACATCAAACCACTGTGATAAAGATATTAATTGCAAGTCAGGCTAGAATAACAGAACTTATTTCAATGAAATGAAATTAAGAAAATGACATGACTTTGATTGGTAACATGTGGACTTGAATCAGATATTGTAAGTAGAATAAAACTCTGAAAATGCAAACAAAATAACACCTGCTAAACTACTTGTGGTAGCTATTTCCGCTTAAAATCCATCCCCAAACGACACACTCTAACTTAGATAATTAAGTAGTTGCACAATCTATCATCCTTCATAATCGGCATTGCCTCAGCTTACATCACAAAACATATGATTACTTCTTCAAAGTATTTCAGATTGATATGGAAAGTTATTATTGTCATGAGTTCCATTTAAAATGAGTAAATGACCATAAGCAATTAAATGCCAAAAGGGAGAGAGAGGATCATACCTTTAATTTATGTGGACTTCTGGGATATAGGAGATAAGGGGCCAATAGGAGCCTCTTCTACTTATCTTTTCTTCCAGTTCATCCGCGCAGTTGAGTAACTGCAAACTTAGAAGTGAAGGTAATAACGTTTCTGGTAGATCTTTCATCTGTAGGCAGTACCCAATTTCGAGATGTTGGAGGGAGGTGAGGTGTTGGAGTCCCTTTGAAACTGTTTCCAATTTATTAAAATCCATTAACGAAAGTGTAGTAAGAGATGAAGGAAGCATATGAGACAATTGACTTCCATTGGTCACATCATCTTCTTCTGCTGATACACCATATAGGGTTAGGTGAACAAGAGAAGGTGGGAAGTTTTGTGTGCCAAACTTTGATATGGGCTTCTTCAAACGCCCTATCTGTAGGAAACCCAACTTAGGAGGCCAAACCCCAAAGGAATCAACATCCATACTTTTACAATCTCTTATTATCAACGAGGTGAGATTCGGCAAGTCGGCAGCAGGAAATGACTCTATACTCGAACAATCTCTTATATCCAACTCGGTGAGGTGAATGAAACAAGTCAATTTAACCATTGACTCTATACGTTCACATTCATTTATTGTCAGTTTTGTGAGTTGAATGAAACAAGTCAATTCATTGATTGATTTCAGATCTGTCCACCTTCTTATACATACAACCTCAAGCATGCTTGAGTTAAGAAGCACCTCCTTTTCCAATAGTTGTTCACATCCATCAATTGTCAGCGACTTGAGCTTGTGCCCTCCTCCTCTTATTCGGAAGGAGACAGGTTCAATTAAAGGGGCACCATGGATATTCAATTCTTCAATGTTGTTTGGTAGATTGCAACGCTCAAGATTCTCACAATAAAGAAATTCCAAAATCCTGAGAGATGTTAGTTGGTTGTATCCATTCTCCTCCTCCTCTTTCTCTCCTAAACTCACCAATTTTAAACACCCGATTACTTCCAACTTCCTTAAATTCACAAGAACCTTACTTACCTCTGCTTCTGATTCCCACAAGTATCTTATTTCATGACACCAATCTATTCTTAATTCTTCAACTGCCCCAAGATGGTCCATAACACCTCTCCACACCTCATCGCTAAGTCCTGAAATACGACGTATATTCAACCTGGTGACTGATGAAGCTGCGTGAACCAGACTTCTCAACACCCCATCACCACAACCGCTGAGATGTAAAACACTAAGCGAAGGTAGTGCTTCAAGTGAGACTTCAGCCAAATTAGGACAATCATGAATAGAAAGCTCTTCAAGGCATGGAAACATTACTGTACCTACAACACCACTCTTGGTTGACCATACCTCCCACCCTCTCATATTATCAAAACTTAAACTTTCAAGTTTAGGAAACGCAATACCTGTCCCAAGGAACTCTGAGCCCACAACTTTCACCTCCTTCAGATATTGAATAATCAACTTCTTAAGTGATGGCAGTTGCCCAAGTGGTGGTAGATTCATACAATTTCCACATGTTCCAATCCGTACACTAGTCAAATGGAGAAATGAGGGATCTCCAATCCAGTTTGGAAACAACTTACCTCCATATGAGTCAATTACAAGACCTTTCAAGCTATCACTATGAGGCTTGAGCGCATCGAGGACTTCCTTTTCAAGTTTTTCATTACAAGTATCATCAAACACGTGTCCCCATTCCATGCGTAACTCACTAACCCTCTTTTCTGAGAAGATCACCTCCTGTATATCCCTTACGCTTTGCACTTTGTCCAGCCCACGAATGTAAATCCTCCCTTGGAGATTCCTTACGTTCCTAAGCCAAGATATAAAGAAGGCATTGTTTTCAACAACAATGTTGTCGGAAAGAGTTTGTAGGCTTTTCATCTTGCTAATCCATAACGGCATCATATGCTGAAGCAATGTATTCCGAATGTCAAAATGCCGCAAATTTTTAAGCTTTAAGAAGTTGTCGGGCAACGTGGTCAAGCTATTACATACGGAAACGATCAGTGTCTGTAAATTAAAAAGATTGCAGACATTTTCTGGCAAATGTGTGATTCTAGTTCGAGATAAGTTAAGATACCGCAAGTGCTTCATATTGCCGACACACTCTGGTACCTCCTCTATCTCCAATCTACTAAAACTTAGAACCCTTAACAATGGTAACCGGAGAAGTGTGTTAACCAGAGTCTTGCTTGATAAGTAGAACGCCTGCCAACTATCATTTCCCATCGCATTGGGCATAGCTAAAAACGTTCGCAAACTATAAGCTCTTTCGAATGGCTTAAACTTGTTGTAAGTATTATATTTCTCACAAACAAATGACATATGACGGAACTTTTTGAAATCTGTCTTCATAACATCCTTCTTCACATCTAAGTCTAACCTCACAAAAAATTCTCCAGCAACAAATGTGGCTAAATCATTCATGAGGTCATGCATCACAAACAACGACTCTTCATGAGGCACACGTTGAAAAAAAGACCTTGACAACAGCTCTTGAAAACATTCCTCACCCAAGCGTTCCATTGATTCTTCTGCAGTTGAATTGTGCAAAANCTAACCTCACAAAAAATTCTCCAGCAACAAATGTGGCTAAATCATTCATGAGGTCATGCATCACAAACAACGACTCTTCATGAGGCACACGTTGAAAAAAAGACCTTGACAACAGCTCTTGAAAACATTCCTCACCCAAGCGTTCCATTGATTCTTCTGCAGTTGAATTGTGCAAAAACCCTTCCGCCATCCACCACAATATCAAGTCATTTTTCTCAAACACATAGTCCTTGGGGATCAAGCAACAGTATGCAAACAATTGCTTCAGACGTGCAGAAAGATCATGGTAGCTTAGTCTAAGCGCCGGAACAACACTACCTCCGTCTGACGTCCATATATTACTATCCAACAGCTGCGTCCAATCTTCTTCATTTGTTTTTGCTCTGAGTAAACTTCCAAGTGCTTTTAAAGCCAAAGGCAAACCATCGCATTTTTTCATGATGCCTTCACCATGTGGTCTCATCACCGGATGTAAATCAAAGTTCTTTACACCCAAAGCGTATTGAGCAAATAAAGATAAAGCATCATCATGTGACAGCTTCTTCAGATCGTATGGATGATTGCAGCCTAACTTATTAAGCAAATGTTGCTTTCGAGTTGTGATGATTATTTTGCTTCCACGAGCCACATTAAAGAATGGGGCCACTAATGTTTCCCAGTCTTCCAGCTTTTCGCTCCATATATCATCCAAAACAAGGAGAAATCGTCTCCCTGTAAGTTGATTTTTAAGAGCTTCTTGAAGCAAATTTAGATCTGCAAATTTCTTATTTCCGTCCCCACCTATAGATTGAAAGATGACTTTACTTATATTGAAGCTGTCAAAGTCATCAGACACACAAACCCATGCCTTGAGCTCAAAGAGATCCTTCACTTGCTGATCGTCATACAAAAGTCTAGCTAAAGTCGTTTTTCCCATGCCACCCATACCAACAATGGGCACGATGCTAAAGTTTTGACTACATGGTTCATCACCCAATAGCTTCTGGAGTAATTCCTTCTTATCACCTTCACGCCCAACAATACTAGGCGCATCTACCAAAGAGGTCTGGTAACTTCTATTCATATTTTTTGACCCGACATCTTTCACAGTTAAACCAAGATTAATTTTTTTATCTATGAGTTCTTGTAACCTGGTGGCAATACTAGTATTTAATTTGCCGTCCATCCTAGTACTTAGTGAGAAATTTGTGCAGCAAGTTGGGATGAGCTTTCTTACCTTGTTACTGATTCCTTCAGACACGTTGGTAACCTCGTGATGCATAGCGTCTGTTGCCAAAGCATCAAGATTATCTTCTATGTCGTAAGCCAAATGTTGGAGATCATCCAGCCACTGTTTCACAGCTTTCGATGTTACTTCCTTCTGAGAAGCATCCTCAAGGAATGCTTGGATCTGGGATAAGTTCCTCTCCCATTTCTTCAGCTCGGAATGAATTTCTTTGGAGCGGGCAATCTTGTTCATGGCTACAGATGTTAGCTTCTCAAAAACGATCGGGAGCAAGGCAGAAAGAACGAGTTCAGCCATTATTGGTATGAAAAGGGTTAGAATACAGAATATAGTAGTAGAGATTGGTATGAAAAGGGTTAGAAAACAGAATATAGTAGTAGAGATAGGTATGAAAACAGTGCATGTGCAGTGAACTGTGAAAGAAAGATCTCAACTTTCGTTAATAGTGGTACAAGTCATTGTTATGGTCAAGTGTTTATCATTGTTTAGTATAATTCACGTGGCTAGCATGTGATTTACCTTTGAAACAACAAAGAGGGAATCATGGTCTGCACCGAAAGGTATATTAATAAATAGTTAAATACTATGAGGAATCTCTTTTATCGATAAACACTTGCAGTATCATCATTTTAATTACTAAAAGTTAAATGGGTTTGTGTTAGATAAACTATTTTGAATACATTTGACATCTGTAAACAATAAATAATTACATATAAAAATATTTCATTGTAAATGTGTCCAGTGAGTTGTTTCTCTATTGGTTCTCGGTTCCCACTTTTCCTATAATTCAGTTCTTGGTCCAGCTTCAGTTCCAACCGGTTCTGGACCCGTGATTATTCCTAAGCATGTATCAATTACCTCATGGAGCCGCAGAGACCATGTTTATACTAAATGGTGTAAAAATGGGTCTGGGTCAAAATGGTACTTTTTAACACGGGTTGAGTAGAAAATTTCAAATATGATTACGATAACTATATTATGGAAATTCCAATCCATCTTCTATTAAGTGATTTTAGAGGTTGAAATATGTAAGAACTAAAATACACTTGGGGTCACTTTCGGCCCATTTTACCCTTTCTGCTTTTACCATAGTTCTTAAAGTTCACCCATTTGACCCATTAGAGGGGCTGAAAATGTTTTGCTGATGTCTACCTTTTCCATTTCACTTCATTATTATTATTTCCTTTCATATGTTTACATATAGGCAATACCTCGAGTTGCTTGGGTTACTGTTTTACACCAAAAGCCAAGAGACTTGTGACATCGGCTACTGAACTTTTGTAAATTTAGTTGACCAATTTTGTTGCATGTAGTTGCATCACATCGGTAAGATATACTTATGATCCATAGAGGCAGCCAAATAAGTGGGTTGGGTAATAGGTCAAAGCGAGTAGTTTTATAGGTCAGGTTCAGTGGACTAAAAAATACTAGTCATGATCACAAAAGTCTTGAATAAAATGATATACGAGGTTATATGCACTTTAAATGCTTATATATTACCAGTTATATGCTCCTATTGTGATATTCGTGTGGTCATATTCAAAGCCCAATGTGACATCCGCGATGAGGTATCTGTGGTATGAAAAGAATGCAGTGAGGTGTTTATTATTGTTTAAGACAATCCAAGTGGGTAGCATGTGATTTACGTTTGAAACAACAAAGAGGGAATTGAATACAAGTATATGAATCTCGTCTATCGATAACCACTTGCAGTATCATTGTTTTAGTACTAAACACTTGCATTAGGTTCAGATGAATCAGTCATAAAAAAAGTAAAATGGCCATTTCAAGTCGATATGTGAGAATAAACAAGGTGCCATCAAACTTGCTACTTTTTTTTTTATAAGAGGCTCGAGTAAATAGTAGTTCAACAGCGTCTAATTAAGTACAAGCATTCTATAAGCAAAAATCACGCTCAATCAGTAATACCTGCACTTGTTTATCGATTTCGGTATCAGGATCAGTCGTATTCTTCCCATTCACATTAATTAAAACTCAATGAACTAATAAACGGAACGTGAAACACATCTGCTGCCACGTCACCATCCCTAACTCTAACAACTCCTCAGTCCTCACTACAATTCACACTCCCACATAACAATGACGGCACTACAATTCACACCACATAACAATGACGTCATATTCTTCATATTGACATTTAAACTCAACCATCACACTACAATTCACACTCCCACATAACAATGACAAGTTTTTGGAGGAATGATGATGTGGCATTGTTGTTTGGTGATGTGAGTGACTCGGTGACAAGGATGTTATTACTTATTACTAATCATTTTTATAAAATAATTTTTGTTTTTAGGGAATGTGAAAATGGAGTTTTGTTAACTGGGGAGAATCATGAACTGTTAATTTAAGGGGGGTCTTCGTTTAAGCTTTATATGTGGGCTTATGAGCTTATTTGATTTCGCCTTATATTACATAAGCACCAATTTTTTCGGCTTATTTTGAGACCTATGGGCTTATATAAGTTTATCATATCATAATAAACTTATATAAGTCCACAAGTCTCAAAATAAGCCAGAAAATTGAGTCTTGTGAAATATAAGCCGAAATCAGATAAGCTCATAAGCCTACATATAAGCTTAAACAAAACCTCATTAAATGTACATTTGGGGATAGTGATTCCAGTAATAAATTATGTATGTGCCTCTTTTATTTTATTTTATTTATTTATTTTTTATTTTTTATTTTTTATTTTTATTTTTTATTTTTTTTTTATTTTTTTTTTGCAATTTTGGTCTTAAGAACATCAAATGTTGGGTCGGAGTGAAAAATGATTTGGCCCAAAACACCAGAAGGAGAACTAACACACGCCGTTCAGTAAACACTAAACATGTATAGAAAAGTGAAGTGATTTACACACTTTCAATTTTTATTGGCACACTTTAATGTAAATCCAATTAAAGTAGATTATACTTAAAGTACAATTGTCTAATGCAAACAGCCAATAAAATTAGAAGTTTGTCAAAAGATGCAACTATTTATAAGGAGTGTTTGGGATTTTTATTTATTTATTGTTTTCTAAAAATAAGTACTTCAAGAAATAGTACTTTGATCTTCTTATCTTGTAGTCAATATAATGCAGTAATATTCGAAGAAATAATTATTGATTATAAAATTTTCAACCAAGTCCAATTATAAAAGGTTTTGGTCCAATATTTTAAGGGGCGTTTGCGTAAGCTTATTTGATGGGATTATCACATGTTGAGTCAATAAAATCTTTTTTTATGGCTTATCGCATAAGTAGGTTAATGACCTTAATAAGCTCGTAAGCATGAAAAATATGAGATCATTGGTTATTCAAGTTTTCAATAAGCTCATAAGTCCATCAAAAAAGTTTCACATAATTCCAAATAAGCATTCTATAATAAATAGCTTACTACTTAACGTTATAATGTATCGATGGAATGGCTGTGTCTTCCTGCAGTCGTAATTTCAATGGATTGTCCAGATCATTATCGCTGCCATTTCATTTCGCCAACAAATAAAGGTTCACTACGTGGATCATATACTTGCAAAGCGAGCTTCAGACTTGCTACAATTCATACATAACCCAAAAAGACGCATCTAAAAATGTAGGTTCAAAGGAGTCAATAATACAGGTGTACGTTGACAATTATTAATCTTAACAACAGAAAACAGGTGTGACAATCATTAATCTTAACAAAGACAAACAAGATCCAACAATATTGGCCTTCGTGAAAAGTTTACCAGCGTTATCGTTCTATGGTTAGCATTGTTGAAGAGGATGCACGTGGAAGTCTAAGAATCTCGAGTTCTTCATCAATAGAAACGCGGCAACTGAGTTCTAACCGTACTTTCTTTAGAACTGGTGAGTTAGCCATGATGAGTCTCACAAGTTCCATTTCAAAAGGCGAGTTCCCAAAGCTTTCCATCTCGAAATACTCAAGATGATCCAAGTTGAAGCCACCGTAGTCATGTAAATCAAGAAATTTAATGGAAATTGGTGGAGCATCAATCTGCTCAAAAACCTAATTGCAAAACAATCCAAAATGTCAATAAAATCATAAAAGAACAAAGGAAAACAACCAAACGAACCTTCTTCACGACAAAAGAGACTGATTTTCGTCACAAAAAGATGCTTTTTCGGCGACAAAAAGAGTAAGTTGCAGATAATTAAGGTATTTCATGAAACGTGACTAGCTATGAAAGGTCAATCATGTAAAAGTAAATAAAATAAAATAAAATAAAATAAAATAAAATAAAATAAAATAAAAACCAAAAAAAGGTGTAGGTCTCATATGAAGGCTGTTTGCTGGTTTCCCTGAGATAAAAATTAGCATATGTAATACCATTAATTACCGAAAGAACAATTTCCTCTAAATTTGGGGAGTTCCTGATCAAATGAAAGGTAGAAGAAATCTGATCTTGTACGTTAAAATGCACATCTAAATAAAGATATTTGAGGTGGACTACTGTACTTGGAAACTTCAGTGGCATAAAACCTGCAGACAAGTGCTTTAACCAGATACAAAAACAAAGATCAGCAAACACAATACGGTCATATGAGATAAAATCTTTGATATAATATTACCTCCATCCAAGACCCTTGGATATCCAAAGTCCTAATCAAAGGCACACACTGTAAGAGCTCAACAAACGTAAACTCTGTGTATAGTTGAGAACCCATCTGCATTAAAATACTAATATAATTACATCTTCGCCGTGAAATACTACGTAAGTGGTCATATGATTTTTTAAAACCTTACCAAAGTAATATCCGTAAGTAGTGGGCAATTGGAGAGGAAACGTTGAAACACATCACCAACATTCTTGATATCGCTACAACACAAGCTCTTCAACCTACTAAAACCATTTAATGTTGATAAAAGTCCAAAATCGCAACTTTCTAGTTCTAGATATTCCAGTCCTTGCAATGAGAAGAACGAAGAAGATAACTTGTAGTAGTAACGACTAAACTTAAAGATCAACTTTTTCACAGTATTGCTCCTTGAAAGATAGCGTATTATCGGGTCAAGCTCCGAATCAATATCAAGTAGGGAGACATCGAGATTGAACTCCAGTATCGAACCCGTGTGTTGTAACAAAATATGGAACATGGCATTGGAATATTTAAATTTCCTCAACCGTCTGCACATAGATGGTTCAACCAACGTGTGATCAAAAACAAGTTTAGGCATACCGGTCCAACAAAACCTCCATCTCCTTGATAAAATACTTGTTCTAACTGCTTCTTGGATTGGTATAAGAGTTAGAATATTTTCAATAATGTTCTGAGAAAGGCTACTGATTTTATCCGAATTGACGTGTTGAACATTCATCTTTTTACAATACTGTCATACTCCACAATGCTGCAATGTAGAATGCATAACCAAATTATATTCCTATCTGCATGACATTCCTTACCGATATTAGCCATGCATATTTAATCCCGTATTTAAATGAAACATAAATCATTGCTCAAATATGTGAGCTGGTCTTGTATACTAACATAGTCCACCTAAATCATAGAATTCCTTCATGCACAAGTGAATCTCACCATATTCAATACTAGCTAGAGCTAATGATATGCATGCTATCGTTGAAATAACACGCACCAGTAGTCAGAAATGTATAATATGTTATGTAATAATTGATCCTTTACAAGTTATTTGAATGCATTCATAACAAAATAAGCAATAAAGGGATGTTCGCGATTTATTATTTTAAAATATTTTCCATTTGCTTCACAATTTCAGTCCAATATGCAAAAAACTGTTAATTGTAATCACAAAAAATTACTGCGAAAATCAATTTTGAATAAACAATCACATACACTGTTTTGTCTGATGTACCAAAACCTAATACGCGTATCAAATTTTTCATACGCCCATTTTAGCGACTTTTGTATTCTTATTTTGGACTTATGAGCTTATTATGACTTTAGAAGCTTGAAATCAACCTGGAAATAAGCTAACTAAGAGGGTTTGTTTAAGCTAAATTTTGAACTTATGAGCTTATTTAATTTGGCTTATATTTTTCTTCAAACTAATTTTTTGATTCATGAGTTTATGATTACTTAAAGATAGAAAAAGAAGCTTATAAGCTAAAAAAAAAAATAAAGCACAAAAACTAGGCTTATGAAATACAAGCCAAAAATAAGCTAAACAAAGACCCCCTAAAACAAACACGATTCATAAGCCAAAAAATGAAATGGGTTTATGAAATTGAGATAATCAAACCTCTTTCTTATTAATGTTGGAAGCTTTGACTATTTTTGATTTCACTTTTTCAATACTTTTTCACTCTTTTTTGTTGGGAAACGGATCATTTTCATCGGTGCACATATGAAACTAGTATGTGTCGACTATCTATCTAGTAATACAAACAATTTAGTTAAATATTATACGCTGCAAAATACTATGCATCTTGTGCATTGGAAAATGGAGCCGCCCCTTAAAACCTTACCTTGGTATGTGCACTAATTTGATATTGCATTCTGTCACAGAATTTCTGTGTGTAACTTTAAAATAGAAAATGCTAAATATTCCTACAATATCATCTTACATTCCTACTTTATCATCCTATAAAGTATCTCAGAACTAACGTTTTGAATACTGAGAAAGAATGAGTAGAAAAAACTACTCCCTCCGTCTTAAAATTATTGTCTATATTTCTCTTTTGGGATGTCTCAAAATAATTTACACTTTTCATTTCTAGTAATAAAAAGAGAATTTTGTGAGAGAACCCGCCAATACATAAGAGTCCAAGTCACGGAACCTAACTTCCTAGGAGCCTAACCCAAATTGGCCTCTCTGTAAGTATATGGGTAGAGATTAGCACATCCAATTGTAATGCCTAATAAACTATTTGTCCCACATACACGTAAGAGCACTAGGTACCTTAACACGAGTTATTCAATAACTCAGCGCCATATCAGCTTTAACCTTTCCACAATAACTCATAAAAAAACACCCCTTACCTTAACTCACACTAACTTACCTTAACTCAACACCCTTTTTCAGTTTACAAATTAACCCCTTAACTATTTCATTCATTCAACAATCTAATATTTCATTAATAAACTTAAAAACTACAATACAAAATAAAAAAACGTTACGAATTAAAAAAAAAAAAAAAAAAAAAAAAAAAACTACCCACATAATAAAGCTAAATAAAAAAAATAAAAAAAAAAAAAAAAAAAATGCTACTAAAACACATGGTCTTAAAATGTAAACCCCACAAACCGACAGGGACCAAAACTGCAAATTTCAAATCATATACTCCTTCTTCCCCATTCTTGACCACCAGCTCAACGACACAGTTCACTAAATCTATCCACACACACACACACACACACACACACACACTTAAAACACACATAAACACAAACACATCACAAACATAACACACAAACAATCTTGGGGGGGGGGGGCAAAAGTGTACATTGGACACACCCTTAACGCAGCGTCAATGGCTTAACGCCCGGCGTTAACGGTGCGTTAACGCAGCTCGCCGGTACCTTAACGTGATGGTTAACGCCAGAAAAAAGAGGAATAACGTGGGTTGCTTGGCAAGGTACCGAGTGCTCTAAGAATATTCTAGCCAAAAGTTGAAGACTTACAATATTAATGCCTTCACCTGTAGCAAAGCCTGCACAACAAAATTGCAACAATGGTTGACTTGATACTTTAATGAAATTGTTTGACTACTTATCAACATCCGAGATATCCTTTGATATAAAAATCTTGTAAGCCACAACTTGAAAATGGACACTATGAACGTAAATAGGTTTGGGTCAATGGGTAATCATTAGTGCCGGTTCAAATGGATTGACTTAGATTGCCACCAACACAAATATTATAGTTTTAGTGTTAAATATGATTATCTATAATGAATTTCTGTAATAATCCATTTTTAAAAAAATTACAAAATTCAATGCTTTTGAAAACATGTAAGGATGTCATTTGAGCCATTTCAAGTTCTATAAAGTTCATACAAGGTTGACCCATTCAAATTGAAATATCCCAACTCGACCCGTTTATAGCTAATTTTGTGATTGGGTCGAAATTGCCAACTCTAACTGCAACCAATAGTAGTATACTTAGAATGGGTAATTGAACCTTAAAAACTTGCGAAAAAATATAATGTAGCAACTTTTATGGACAGACATTCTATAAGCAAAAATCACACACAACCATCAGTGACACCTGCAGTTGTTTATCGATTTCCGCATCAGGATCAGTCATATTTTTCATATTGACATTAAAACTCAACCATCACAACAATTCACACCACATAACAATGACATCATCATCCAATACTCCACACTATGCTCTGCTGATGTCGTCCCGCGTATTCCGAGTTAGCTTGAGTGATGATGATGACGTCATCATTTTGAAGTTGAATATGCGAGGTAGGTCGTACATGTAGACTCTAAGAGGGGATTAGTGAGGCTAGTTTTGATTCAGTGATCATTTTTTATAAAATAATCTTTTAGAGATTTTGAAAATATGAAAATGGAGTGTTAATAGGGGAGAATATGAAAATATGATGATGACGTCTCACCGACAGTGTTTGGGGACAGTGTCAGTGATGGTAGTAGTAATAAATTATGCACCATTTTTTTTCAACTTTGGTCTTAAGAGCATCAGATGCAGGGCGGAACACACACCAATAGGTAAGCACTAAACATGCTAGAACTCTTAACATATATTCTCCTTTTTTTAATGGTTAAAAAAAAATAATAATAATAAAATAAAATAAAAAAATATATGCTATATATCACAAAATTTTATGCAACTATTTATATGAAAATTTTATGCAACTATTTATATGGGCCCATGGGGTGTTTGGGATTTTTTTTTTTTTTTTTTTTTTTTTTTTTTTTTTTTTTTTTTTTTTTTTTTTT
>LBNU01007093.1:249796-276200 GCA_014162995.1 Artemisia annua
TTTTTTTTTTTTTTTTTTTTTTTTTTTTTTTTAATTTTTTTTTTCTCTCTTTAAGGTTTCTACTTAAAAGTAAGTACTTCAAGAAATAGTACTTTGATTTTCTTATCTTGTAGTCAATACAATGCAGTAATATTTGAAGAAATAATTATCAGTTATAAAATTTCCAACCAAATCCATTTATAAAAGGTTTTAGTCTTAATAATTTAAGGGACGTTTGTGTAAGCTTATTTGATGGGATTATTACTTGTTGAAAATTCGAAAAGTCAATGAAACTGCTTTATATGGCTTATAGCTTTATTAAGTTCATGAGCTTAATTAGCTCATAAGTATGAAAAAAAAAAATAGATTATTTGCACATAATTCCAAATAAGCATTTTATAATAAATAGCTCACTAGATTTTATCATAAATTATTACTTGTTTTACCTCAAAATAAATACCAATCCCGAACACGCCATACTAATAAACTAGATTTAAACTTGAAAAAAATTATCATTTTCATCAAATGTAAAACTCTATGAGGGTCAATACATGTAACAAGTAGTTGAATACAAACACATAAGTAGGCCGGAATTGAATAAACCAACAGCAACAATAATAGCTACACAATTAACAAGAGTTGAATGTTTTCAAAGAAACATTCAACTTCTCAAAAGAGGGAAATGAAAAAACAAAAATGTTACTTTTCAGATGATGTCTTTAACTAGATGGATGACATGGACCACAAACTACGATAAACAAATTTCATAAGCATCAAACATAATTCATTATTGACTTGAAAAACCTTTTAAACATGTACAGTAACTTATACGAACACACTAGCAAACTGACTTACACTTTTATGTGTTTTGGCCTTTGGGTACTCAAATCGTGGATATATAATTTAGTTAAATAAATGCAAGAACAGGGTTCCTTGTTAGATGTCAACGGTTGATTAACCATGCCAAAAAAGAACCCAATTAAGTCCATTATAACGTTTAATGTATGAATGTATCGATGGAATGGCTGTGTCTTCCCGCAGTCGTAATTTCATTGGATTATCCAGATCATATACTTGCAAAGTAAGCTTCGGACTTGCTACAATTCATACTTAACCCCAAAAGACACATCTAAACATGTAGGTTCAAAGTAGTCCATAATACAAGTGCACGTTGAAAATTATTAATCTTAACAACAAAAGACAGGTGTGCTTTGACAATCATTAATGACAAGATCCACCAATATTGGCCTTCATGAAGAAGTTTACCACCGTCCTCGTTCTATGATTAGCATTGTTGAAGAGGATGCACATGGAAGTCTACGAATCTCGAGTTCTTCATCAATAGAAACGCGGTAATTGAGTTTTAACCGTACTGTCTTTAGAACCGGTGACTTAGCTATGATGAGTTTCACAAGTTCCATTTCAGAAGACGAGTTCCCGAAGCTTTCCATCTCGAAATACTCAAGATGATCCAAGTTGAAGCCACAGTAGTCATGTAAATCAAGAAAGTTCATGGAAATTGGTGAAGCATCAGGCTCCTCAGAAACCTAATAGCAAAACAATCCAAAAATGTCAATAAGATCATAAAAGAACAAGGGAAAACAACCAAATGAACCTTCTTCACGACAAAAGAGACTAATTTTCGTGACAAAAATATGCTTTTTCGGCGACACAAAGAGTAAGTTGCAGATAATTAACGTATTTCATGAAACCTGTCAAGCAATGAAAGGTCACCTTTGTAAAAACAAATGCCAAGAAAAGGTGTAGGTCTCATATGAAGGTTGTTTGGTGGTTTCCCTGAGATAAAAATTAGCATATGTAATACCATTATTTACCAAAAGGACAATTTTCTCTAAATTTGCGGAGTTCCTGATCAAATGAAAGGTAGAAGACATCTCATCTTGTACGTTAAAATACACATGTATATAAAGATATTTGAGATGGACTGCTGTAGTTGGAAACTTCAGTGGCATACCACCTGCAGACAAGTTCTTTAACCGGATACAAAAACAAAGATCAGAAAACACAATACTGTCATATGAGATAAAACCTTTGATAAAAAATATTACCTCCATCCAACTATCCAAGACCCTTCGATATGCGAAGTCCTAATCAAAGGCACACACTGTAAGAGCTCAACAAATGTAAACTCTGCGTATTGCGGAGAACCCATCTGCATTAAAATACTAATGTAATTACATCTTCACAGTGAAATACTAGGTGAGTGGTCATATGATTTTTTAAAACCTTACCAAAGTAACATCCGTAAGTAGTGGGCAACCGGAGAGGAAACGTTGAAAAGCATCATCAACAATCTCGATATCGTCACAACACAAGCTCTTCAACCTACTAAAACCATTAAATGTTGATAAATGTCCAAAATCGCACTTTTTTACTTCTAGATATTCCAGTCCTTGCAATGAGAAGAATGAAGAGGGTAGCTTTTAGCAGTAATCAATAAACTTAAGAATCAACTTTTTCAAAGTATTGCTCCTTGAAAGATAGCGTATTATGGGGTCTAACTCCGAACCAATATCAGGAAGGAAGAAATCAAGATTGAACTCCAATATCAAACCCATGTGTTGTAGCAAAACATGGAAGATGGCATTGGCATATTTATATTTCGTCAACGACATAGATGGTTCTTCAACCAACGTGTGATCAAAAACAAGTTTAGGCATACCTGTCCAACAAAACCTCCATTTCCTTGATAAAATACTTGTTCTAACTGCTTCTTGGATTGGTATGAGAGTTAGGGTATTTTCAATTATGTTCTGAGGAAGACTACTGATCCACTAGTACAATCGACGCTTTCCCCGTCGACTTTTTTACGACGTTGCCGTAGTCATGTCGACGGCATTATATGTTGCCGTCGACATGTCCACGGGATCATGACGACGCCGATGCCCCGTCGGCAACTGCCTTCCCGTCGACAATCGCCGTCGACATCGTGGGTCCCACTTGGTTTTTCAGTCAAACGAATTTGCTTCCGTCAATTTGTTCCCGTCGACATGTCGACAGGACAATAATACTAATTAACATTTTAATTATTAAACGTTATTCACGTTTTATATGTCGCCGTCGGCATGTCAACGGTAACATTAAACTATAAATTTTTATTGTTTAATGGTGCCGTCGACATGTCCACGGCATCATTAAACTATTATTATTTATTGTTTAATGGTGCCGTCGACATGTCGACGGTACCAAGCTGTTATATTGCTTGGTAACAGCAAGCTGCAAACTACCAAAACCTGTAATACCAAAACCTATAACCAGAAGCTATAACCACTCAATATCAACATGTCCTAACACGTACAACTCGACATCGGCTAAAACACTTGCAAATTATCACTTAACACCCTTAAAATGCATTAAAACATATAAAGTCTACAAAACAGGGTGTGGTAATATCTAAACCTAGCTGCCATATCTACGAATGTTTCAATATTCGCGATGTTCAAGTCGCAAAAAGGTTAAACTACAAAATACTAAGATAAGGGTCGCCAAAATATTGTTCGAACCATAAGTACAACACAAAATAACCCAAGTTTATACCTCTACATCCCTAAGTCACTCATCATCACTATGACCATCCACATCGCCATGGCCACTCCAGCTTGCGCTCCCGCCAGCTAAGCCACTACCTCCAGCGCCAGCTCCACTGCCCGAGCCATCCACGTGCTGAGAAATTCATGAACAAATAAACATAAGCATGCACACATTCAAAATAAATATACACATTTAAACAATCCATAACAATTTAATTCTAGACGGGTTTACTATAGGATGATTAACATCGGACGGGAACTTTCCGAAATTAATCACTAAAGTCCTAAAATCATTTACAAAAATCTAACAATAATACACAAATCGGCTATTTCAATTTAAAAAATTTATTTCAAATATACACATTAAAAAGCCACAAATATCATATATATGCATTCATATATGAAATTTGTTTTTCGGCTTATGTTTTATAAGCTTATTTTTTGTGAGTTATATTGAAACTATTTTATGTAAGGTAAACAGTTTCAAAATAAGCCATAAAAATTTAGCTTATGAAACATAAGCCGAAAACCAAACAAGCCATAAATATTCTACTTCTACTTCTATCGCACTAGTATGAAAGATATAAGCCGAAACAAACACCCTCTAACTTGAAGTATTCTACTTCTACTTCTATCGCAAAAAATTCCAATTCTAATTATACTTCTATATATAACGCAAAACTTCAAATTATTCTACTTTCCTTCAACTAATTGTTTCAACTAATTATAACGCAAAAATTCTAATTCTACTTCTATTGTTTCAACTAATTATAATCCAAAAATTCTAATTCTATCCTACGTACAAATCAACCCGCAACATAATGTACTTAACTAATTCTATTCCTTACGCTTTGCACTTTGTCCAACCCACTAATGTAAATCCCCGCTTGGAGATTCCTTAAGTTCCTAAGCCAAGATATAAAGAAGGCGTTGGTTTCAACAAGAATGTTGTTGGAAAGAGTTTGTAGGCTTTTCATCTTGCTAATCCATAACGGCATCATATTCCAAAGCAATGTCAAAATGCCGCAAGTTTTTAAGCTTTAAGAAGTTGTCGGGCAACGTGCTCAAGCTATTACAGCCGGAAACGATCATCGCTTTTTTCTGCCTGGGTTTACGGATTAAAGAATACAGACGGGAGTGAGAGCATAGATACAATCGTTAAAACTTCATTTACACAACTAAATTCTTCACATGTAAACAGTTTAGTGAGATGTGGATCCAAGGGGAACTCAGTCACTTTTAGCCCAATATCAGTGATCAGACTCCCCTGTGTTGTTCAATGCTCCCAATATCCATAGCTGATACATGTAGTTAAGAATGTTAAGTTTAGGTAGCGGGTCCACGAACTCGAAATCAAGTAAATTGTCGATTTTTTACGACTTCAGAAGCAAAAGTACGTTCACCAGATTCGCCCTCCGGATTTCTGGGATGGGGTTGTCGAAGCATTTCTTTTTTACGCGTTTTTGTAAATAGACGGTAACAGGCACCGGGCCTAATTATATTAAACAAACTACAATACCTAAATTTAGCTTAGTGTAATCTGACTACAAATTTCAACGAAATTCATTATGCAGAGACACCATGGTTTTGCACTAAGATGTCAAGGGTCGGTTCTACTTGAACTTTTTTTTATAAAACAGTTTATACACGAACGCCTAACGAATTGAAACACCCATAATCTCTAAGTACATGTTTGACAGATGACTTAAAACACTACCAATAAAAAAAAGTGTACTTGCAGTAATAAGACAAACATATAGAGCCATGAAAGCATACAAGATTATAGTATGTCCTGCCAAAGGTTATCCCAACTCTTTTGCTTAGTTTTCATCCAATGATGTAACCAACAAACTTTGCCCCCAATTTTTCAATTTTGGGTCCAAATTAACGTGAAAACATTAACTTTTTATGATGGCCCCCAATTTTTCAATTTTGGGTCCAAATTAACGTGAAAACATTAACTTTTTATGAAATTGAATCTTACTCTCCTGGAATCACTTATTGCTTCCGATCAAAAGAGCGGAAAGAGCTAAGCTTTCTCATTCAAATAAACACACTTAATCATAAACATGTTTGATACAACAAGAAAATGCACACTTACATCTCTTAAAGTACTTATGCAACAAGAAAATTAGAACACACTTACAAACATATTTGACAAAGTAACGTTTATTTAACTACAACATGCATTGCTCCTTGCTGCAGTTACTCTCAACTTCACCATACAAGCATGATGATAGACCTGAAAGAGTTTAAAAAAAAAAAAATGTTAGTGATGAATTATTAGCAAACTAATGTAAAATCAGATTCTACAAAAGGAGAGAATAGAGTACCACATATATGTTGAAGCACATCAAGAATACGCTGCAACTCATTGACAACGAATTCTATTTGCAACCGTTGTTGTGGGGAATCCACAGAGCACAATACTCCAATCTTGATAGTTGCAACCAAACATTCTTCCAATTTCTTTGCATTCGCTTGTGTACTTTGCAACACGATTGCATCACCATCAATAACATCGATTACATGATCTGGTAATGCCATGTAAGCAAATTTATGAAGGCTATGCCCATCACGAAACTTGTTGTCTGTTGGCTTTTTCCCGGACATCACCTCTAGTACTAATATTCCAAAACTGTAGACATCACCATTACTTGTCATTTTGCCCCCGAGACCATACTCTACAAATTGAGATGATCAGTTAATTTACAAAACTGTAGTTTGCAAGTATCAATATAAGCATCATGGAATACAAGAGTCCTATATTACCCGGAGGTGCGTAACCAATTGTTCCTTTAACCCCAGTTGAGCTGTTCTGGTTTAAGTCTGCACCAAGTAGTCGAGCTAAACCAAAGTCTCCAACATGAGCCACCATATCATCGTCAAGTAGAATGTTGCTAGGCTTCAAGTCACCGTGCACAATTGTTGTTTGGCTGCGATTGTGAAGATAGTCAAGTGCGGTTGCAACATCTCTGAGAATATTTATTCTTTGAATAAGGTTGAGTTTCGACGTATTTGCACTTGAATGAAGCCAATCGTGCACACTTCCATTGGGCATAAACTCGTAAACCAAAGCTTTAAAATCATTGCCCTGAAAATCAACACTTGAACATGAAGTTATTATCTTCAACAAATTACGGTGTCGAATATTCCGCCAAGCTTCACATTCTGCTAGAAAACTTTTGTGAGCTCCTCGATTTTGCAGATGTAGAACTTTTACAGCAACAGATTTATCACCATTAGAATCTAGGATTCCTTTATAAACAGAGCTGAACCCACCCTCACCAATCAAATTTGCATTAGAGAAGCCATCAGTAGCCTTAAGAAGTTGATTGTATGAAACTTTCAAGAACCGTTCATTTCCTGAAGATGGAGACGGTTGACTATTGTGTTTCTTCTTACAGAAAAGATGCACACAATATAATATGACGAGCAACGTCGGTGCAATCAAAATGAGTAATACGAATAAAGGAAACCTTTTTTTCTTACTACCCGTCTCCTTGCATTTGGGTAACTCAAGCGTATCCAAGCCACCACAAAGCCTATTATTCCCCAAAACCAAAAATGCACTTGCATTGGAAAACACTCCTACAAGTGGTACTTCACCCTCAAAATCATTAAAGGACAGGTTCAAAACTTTTAAAGAATTCCATTTGTCTAAGAATTGAGGAATTTTACCAGATAAATTATTTTGAGAAATGTCGAGTATTTCCAATCCTCTCAAAGAACTTAATGAAGATGGTATTATGCCTTGAAATATGTTGCCTTCTAGGTTTAACGTTGTAAGGCTAATGCAATCACCAAGGCTACTTGTAATGGTGCCTGATAAATTATTATAAGATAAATCGAGATGGCTCAACATCTTGAGGTTTTTAATCTCTGATGGAATGGAACCAGACAGGCCATTGTATGAAAGATCTAAAAAATAAGTTAGTGATGGAAGTTGAAGTATCTGATTGGGTATTTTTCCATTAAGTCTATTTTTTGCAAGTTCTAACCCATTAAGTTTTGTACAATTCCCAAGGCTTGATGGAATATGGCCTTCTAACTTGTTGGTATCCAAATAAAGTTCGGTCAACAATGATAGGTTCCCGATGGCATCAGGGATAGGCCCTGAAAATTGATTGCTAGATAGATCAAGAATTTGTAGCCTTTGAAGTTTACCAATGGTAGTGGGGATTTTTCCTTTGAATAAATTAGGCCCTAAATCTAAATAGGTCAAGCCAACTAGACTACCTATACTTGAAGGAAGGCTTCCAAATAATTGATTGTTTTCTAAACCTAACATGCTAAGTTGATCAGAAAGATTACCTATTGATATCGGAAGCACTCCTATGAGGTTGCAATTATAAACATTCAAGGTTACTAACTTGGTGCAGTTTTTCAAAGAATCAATAAACCTCAGGTCATCAGCTTCTCCGCGTCCATGGAAGTTGTTATTCTGCAAGTTAATTTTATAAATATCTCTTAGTTTTGAAAAATCGATTGTCAACTTCCCACTAAAATTGTTGTTACCCATTTCAAAATATCCTAATTTAGAACAATTAGAAAGAGAAGGTGGAAGAACTCCGGTCAGTTCGTTACCCCATAACTGAAGGAGCTCAAGATTTGGGAGCTGATTGCCCATTTCTGAAGGAAGACTACCAGTGAGGTGATTACCAGCTAAGGAAAAACTATCTAGGAATGAGAGGTTGAAAATGGAATGAGGGATGCTTCCATATAAGTTGCACTCACCGGAGTAAAATACCGTCAAGCTTTTCCAATGACCAAAGGTATCTGGAATGCTCCCACCAAATGGGTTCCAGGCAGCAGAGAACATTTCCATTGATGTGATATTTCCCAAGAAAGGTGGGATTCCACCTGTTAAATTATTTTGGTCAATTGCAAGAAAATAAAGTTTCGAGAGTAAACTTATCTCCTTGGGTATGCTTCCAACAAGCTTATTTTGAGAGAGCCAAAGCTCTTCGAGGTTAGAACAACCAGACAAGTTTGTTGGAATGACTCCACTAAACCTGTTTTCTTCAAGATAAAGACGACGTAGCCTAGATAGAAGACCAAGTTCATGAGGAATGGTTCCTTGAAAGCTGTTGTTCCATACATCAAAAATACGGAGGAAGCTGAGGTTTCCTACATGAGGAGACAACGAGCCATTTAAGCCTTTCGAAGACAGTTCTACAGCAGTCACTCGTTTGTGCCGCTTTCCACATGAAATACCGCTCCAGTCACAGAAATGAAAGGAATGGTTCCACGAGGTTAGAACTTTGTATGGATCATGAGTGATCTTTGACTTAAATGACAACAGCGCATAGTAATCAGTCTCGTTACCGCCATAGGAAGCAGAGACGGTGGCAGAAGTAAGACATATAATCGTGAGACCATAAAAGAGAATTGAAATATGAGAGGAAGATGACAAGTAAATTATTGCTTGTGGTGACTTCATTTTTGGAAATCTACTTAAAATCATAAGAGCAAGTATTGGCTTTTTAGGGTTGAGCAAGAATATTTGGAGTAGGGTGATCTTTGGCTTTTTATTGTCGGGCTGAGCAAGAATATTTGGGGTAGGAGAAGAATGCACTTTTATTGCATTATATTTAAGGGATAATGGTCCAAGATGTAAGCAACTTGACATGCACCTTCCTTTTGGCTGTACCTACTGTAAAACATGCAATCATGCATCTACAAATTATTTAATATCTATTAGATAAGGTTAAATGCATTTCTTTATTACGAGCACATTTATATATTCCATTTTCCAGACAATATATTCCATTGTATAAAGAAACGTACAAAAGACTCAATAGTCCGCCAATAAGGACCCAAAGCACAGAAAATAGTGGGAGGTATTGACGTTGTTCTAATAGTGATTTTGACTTTGCAAAATCGCTTACTTCTTCACCCGTTTTCACGTTGGCCAAATTTTACACCTCCTTTGAAATCAACTTCGCCATCTTCACCAACTACTGCCGTATCAGCACCAATCTGCTCAGCAGACTTCTCAACATCAAGGATATTGGGTAAAATTGGGCTTTGGCTAAACTGGATGGAAGCATTTTGACGAGGGAGTTGTTATATCTGTATATGTATATACTAGTTATAATACCCGTACACGCACGAGGTTTTAAATATAAATTTATTTTAGTGTAGATATACAGGTTTTTATATATTTTATACTTTTATTAAATGTAATTATAAACAAAAATCTTTTGCTATAATGCATACCTTTAGGATACTGAGTTTTTCTTTTTCTTTTTATTTATTATTATTATTTTTTTAATATATTATAGTTTTATGAGTATGTTTATTAGTTTTTCATATGGGTGGAACAAAACTTGAGTCTTTTAAGTTCAACCTAGATGTTTAACTCATGAAATCGCCTTCAATCAATAGATTAAAAATTAGTTACGTCACCTCAAATTCATATTAATATCTCTTTCTCTTCAATGTAATTAGCGTGTTTGGTAGCAAGTTAGCCAATGTTGGTTTAACCTTTGAGTTTCAATTGACCTCGGTCGACTTGCTGGTTAAAACAATGTAATCTCTATAGTTCCCTGTGTAATATTAGAAGTTTAGAACCAATCATATCAACCATAGTATCTTAACAAAATTGTACTTCGGTTGTATGCATTTTTTATTATAACAATATGATAGATGTGGTAATAGTGAATGATTTAGTCTCATTAGTGGTTTCCATTACTATAGTTTGATCGGTATCATGTTTTACACTCACATGAGATCTAGATTCCCTTGTGTTAAAAACATTATGTTTAGTGTCTTAAAAGTTAAAAGTGATACATGAATAAGGAGGGTGGATGTATCTTTTGAGAATGCGATAGTAATAGATTTGTAAAACATGTAATAAAACATATTTAAGGATTAGACAATCAAATAAGTAGATAAGCATGTCACAAAATTTGTAGCTAAATCTTATTACTTAATCATGTCACAAACCTATATGATAGACTATGTTTAAGACGAAACTTAAATCTAATTTACTTTCCCTATTTTTTCTTGATATATAACTATGATGAGAATTTCCCATTCTTAGCTGCTTCCTGCCAGTGAAAGTTACCAAGTGTTCACCTCTATTTAGCCTGGTTTCCTGCTTTTTCAGAGGTAAACAGAAATAGTCCGTTAATCCGAGGATTCATTCTCAGTGTGATTTTATTTTCGCCTTTAATGCTGATACTATGAACCCATTTCCGCCAAGAACCGAATAACGTATGATTTTGGAATCTGAAGTTGGAAATGTGAAAAACTAAAACGCATTGCTGCTCTCATTTGAGTTTAATTTGAGTTTATTCGGGAACTACAA
This sequence comes from Artemisia annua, assembly GCA_014162995.1. Lineage (NCBI taxonomy): Eukaryota > Viridiplantae > Streptophyta > Magnoliopsida > Asterales > Asteraceae > Artemisia > Artemisia annua. Next base: position 260,642 of record LBNU01007093.1, read on the forward strand.
CAAAATGTTACACTGTTAGCGATGAATTAAAACATAATCACTTGATTTAACTTGCGACATAACAACCAAAAAGACAGAATTATGTCATATTAATATTATAAACAAAGGTCGAAAACAAAGAGAAACAATGTATGCATCTTGGTTTTAACCCTAAAGCATAAGTGAAATAGGAAAAAGCACTAATAGAAATCCTTAACATTTAAACGTGTCAGTCAGCCTGGTTTACGTATCTAATAAGGGTGTGTTTGGAATTGCATTTAGCAATTGATTGTTTAATCATAATGACTGGAATTCACAATATCAGTTGTAATGATTGGATAAGCGTTCCTACTTATGATTATTGATCATATACCCGCTCCAAAAATACTAATTATCTAACTGTAAAGTAAAAATAAGCCAAGAAAGACATGTGAGGAATACATACCTAAACCGAACATACTGTAGAAACCTATGTCAAACAAATAACAATAAAAAACCAAAATCAAAACAAAAACCAAAACTTTTTGACCCGTTGACACATTAACCAACCTACCTAACACATAGTTGCCACTTTAGCACGTTAACCAAACCAACAAATGCTATTGTCAGCAAGAGACAACAAATAGGTACCACTTTGGCATGTTAACCAATAAATTATGAGGATCAAAATGTAATTGTTGGTCATAATATTCCTACGCATCTCGGTCCATTTGGGTTTAGTTTTGGTTTAAACCAATGCTCATCTCTACCATGATGTCATTCATGTTATACTTAAAACATTTGTTGCTCTACTAAACACATATTTACAGTTCATGCCAAAAATGCGCCCACCTTCATATGCATGCATAATTTCATAGGTGTGATGATATTTCAGGTACTCATATATGTATATGTTATATTACAAACATAACTTGCATCTTTTAAGCAACTTACCAACAGCTAGCTACATTTTGGTTACCACAAAAAAGAAACGAAAACGTGATTTGGCGACCAACCTCCTCTCAATCGAGTCCATTAATCCTCTCACGCCCTTTTTAAACCTCTCTAACTAATAAAAGATTTTAAACCTCCCAAACTAATAAAATATTTTAAACCTCTCATTCTGGTAGACTAACCAAATCGTTTAGAAAAAAGAAACATAAGTATCACATTAACATTTAGAGGGATACTAACATTTAGATTTTCTAATGATACCGTATAAGAATGCAACTTTAGTAACTTAGAGGTGACAATTTCAATCCATTTACCTTTAAATAGCTTTATTTAGATATTTCTACTACAACGGGTAAAATAAGTCAAAAGTTGAAAATTTCAATGAGAAGTGGGCTGAAAGTCATCGTGTTACTCAAATGTTTTCTAGTATCTAACTGATTTTAGATATCATTTGATGCAATAGTTTTCATATTTGTAAAATGCTTTTTTTTTTTAATTCTGAAAAGAAATGCAAGAGAAAGTTGGTGGGTCAGACTAACGTTGTCTGGTCCGTTTCTACCAAATTTAAAAGCTCCCAATTTCGATCGGAGCTACTCTCCAATCTGTTACTTTGCAACCTCTAGATTAACTACAATCATACCGTGGATAGGAAAGATAAATGTGATGTGAAATTAAACCTGCAATTGCTAAGCACCACTTCTTTAAGGTTTTTAAGATGCAAGGCAACCTCAATAAGCTAAGCTGAAATAAGAAGAAAAAAATGGAGTTTAAGAATTAAGTCTATAATATTAACAAATATAAAACAAAGTTTATCGTGTAAATAACTTTAATTTACTTCGAAAATTAATTCTCAGGCCATTTTGGCATGATCAACCTCGTGAGCGGATGCATGTCTAATCTTGCTTATGTATTCTTTTTTTCGTCTTTCGTCCTACCAAGTACATAAGTGACAGTTAACTTGGGGTGGCAACACTGACAGGGTGTGTAAAGGAGTTGTTTGGTATAGGTCTAGAAGTCGGTGAGAAATAAGCTTGGCCGGATATATTTTCCATAAACAATTCTTTGTCTATTTTTGAAAAACATTATGGGTATGAAATGCAATAACTATGATTATAAAAATGATAAAATTACTAAAGGAATTTAGAATAATATGATCTAAGAGGTTCTATTTTGTTCTTCAACTGGTTGACCCATCCAACCCAAGCCACTTTTTTTACTAATTTTTTTACTTATCATGTTTAAGATACATCAGTTAGGACGCGTACATCTGACTCAAAGACTCTCCCTCCGGGAACCTAAATAGGGAAACCACATCCATTTACCCGCTTGAGATAAATTCAAATTGATCTCTTTACACGGCCGCCGGAGAATCCACATATCTATAGTAGAGAATTAGATGGAAAAGCAATTGAATCTTGGACTAAAAATTTACCTCTTCAATGACTTTTGGAAAAATACGACTGTAAGGGCCATGCCTATCAAATACTCCACAAAAGATTGCATCACTTTTTGTTGAACCTCTGATAAACTAATATTCCAATACTTTTACGATGAAACTAATTCAAATGGCATTACATAATAGCAATGTAGTCTCACAATCTTGTAAGTTTTCCCCAATATCAAAACCCTGAAAATTTCAATATCACATAATAGAATTAGCAAATGATTACAATTCAATCAAGCATAATCGAATAATTTCAAAAACCTATAATGAATAAAAGATATCAATTGTACTACCCTTTATCAAGATGTTCAAACCCTCGATTCCAAGCTGAAAAAATTTCAAGCCAATTATGGTTAGAGTTATTTTCTGGATTTGTTATTTACATGATCATACCAAAACTGCTTAAAAAACTTAATATATATTAATATTTTGTACAAATTTTATTAGATGAAAGATTTAACTTTGTTTACCTAATATAGATGTTGAGGTTGAGGTTAATGCTTTTGTTATTGTTGTTGTTGTTGTTGTTGTTGTTGTTGTTGTTGTTGTTGTTGTTGTTGTTGTTATTGTTTAACTTTAACTATTGATACCATGTTGTACAAAATGTGCGAGTTTAGTAGCACTTAATGAGCATTGATGAAGTTAAAATATATTCCGTAAAATTTTTTAAAAATATTTTTCCGGATATCGGTATATAAACTTTAAATAATAATACATGAGTCGTTGTTATAAGTACAATCACGTATATTTGATATTATGTTATATAAAATGTGCGAGTTAAGTAGCACGAGCACTGTCGTTGTTATAAGTTAGAGTATATCCGTATATAACCTTTTATTTATCAGACATAGATGTTATGGTCGATATTGTTGTTTAACTTTTAACAACTGGTATCATGTNGTAGCACTTAATGAGCATTGATGAAGTTAAAATATATTCCGTAAAATTTTTTAAAAATATTTTTCCGGATATCGGTATATAAACTTTAAATAATAATACATGAGTCGTTGTTATAAGTACAATCACGTATATTTGATATTATGTTATATAAAATGTGCGAGTTAAGTAGCACGAGCACTGTCGTTGTTATAAGTTAGAGTATATCCGTATATAACCTTTTATTTATCAGACATAGATGTTATGGTCGATATTGTTGTTTAACTTTTAACAACTGGTATCATGTTGTACAAAATGTGTGAGTTTAGTAGCACATAATGAGCTGATGAAGTTAAAAATATACTTCGTAAAGTTTTTTAAAAATGTTTTCAGGATTTCTATCTATAAACTTTAAATAATAATTACATGGGTCATTGTTATAAGTACAATCGCGTATATTTATTTTCATATCACAGTAACTCGTGATTAAATTTTGATATTTATATTACCGTTAATAATAATTTAGCCGTGCTTAATATTCAAATCCATGTACGCATAGATTAAACTTTTAAATATGATAACATGAGTTCTTATTTATATATAACGTACATAGTAAAAAGATATTTTAATAGATGAAAGTTTAAAACTAATATTTATTTTAAAAGTATTTAACGTATATTAAACATAATTTGTACATTTATAAAATTTTGTAAGTTTAATGGATGGAAGTCTCAAGCCAATACTAATTCTCATGTAATTGTAAACAAAGTTCATATTATAAAGTGTAGGGGATATAAAGTGTAAAGGGTTATTTGTTTATTATCTAAAGTTATCAAAAAACATGGAGATTTATAATTTTACACTTAACTCCTTATAATATATTTAAAAGTCAACCACTAATGTTTTATTAATTACTTCCTCTTTTTTTAAGTTTTTATTTTCATAAATTTGACACCTATATTTTTATGTGTTTTTTTTCCTCAATCAAATTCTCCACCAAATTTATTAAAGTTTGACCAAAATCGATTCAATTTTGACTTTTTATTGGCCAATCATATTACTCGATTTCGCCTATGTGTCAAAATCGAGCTCTCCTATTGGTCCAATTTTTTTCCTATAAGATTGTTTTGTCAAAAAAACTCCGAAATGATGTAATTCTTTTATTATATAAAATAAATCTTTTTTTTTTAGAGTTAACAAGGCTAGCAAAGTGAGTTTTGCTCGGGCCTATAAAGGGCTTGAGTTGGGCTTATTTTTTCGGGCTTCAATAATTCTTTAATAAATGCTTAAATTTTTGTAATTTTGCTCAAATGTCCTCGTTTCGTGCCTACAATAATAAATAACACATTTAAACAATATATGTACTTAAAATACACATTTTTGCTATTTATTATGCCATAAATGAGAGAAATTTGATATAAGATGTATGTGTAATTTAACGAATACCAAGTATTCCAACGGCTATTTTTTGAATTCGAGACTAGAGTGTTTGAAGATGTTAGAGACTATTGATGTTACATAGTGTAATTTAACGAATATCAAGAAATGCCAAAAAGACCGGAAAAAAAAACCCTTGTAGCTAACGAGATTTTTAACGAGCATTAGGGTTTTAAATACTGAGCAAAGAAAAATCAAGACCTTAGGGACGTTTGGTGTAATTTCGCGGTTTTTGGGATTGTATCCGCAATCCACCAGACTCCATAATAGTTAACATACGCTCAACATAGAAACATGTCACACTTAAACTCAAATGTACCACAGCACACTCATACACACACACACAAAAACAATCATATTTGGTTTGGTGGTTTGTGTTAGATAATAAAGGCTTAGGCCCGGCCTGTCGGATTTGGCACATTTAGTTTTTAGGTTTTGTTTAGGGTTAGTATATATTTAATATCTTGTAATCTCTGTAATTTATTGAATTTGATAAATATAGTTTTCAGCATTCCATTGATTTCTACATGGTATCAGAGCTATGAGCCCGTTCTACATGAGTTCGGTTTGCTTTCATTCCACCTTGCCGCCGATCAAAAGAAAGAAGAAAAAAAATGTTCGTTTGATCTAATTCGTTGCTGTCAACTGCTTCAGTTTATACGTTTGACTAATGGTATTATTTATTTGTTTTACATGTTCGGTTGGTTTGATTGTTCGGTTGGTTTGATACAAGATTGACGGTTTGAGTTTGCAATTAGAACTTGATGTTATATTGTGGTGTCACGTGAAACCATGAAGGGATTTTTTTTTTTCAATTATTTTCCACCTTTGATATCCAATTTATGAGAACTTTTATGATGTGCAATATTTAATTTTCATTTAGGAAAATCAATGGTGAAGTATAATTGGTTGAAGCTGTATGTTATTTGATATTGATGTTTTGGTTTGCTGTGTTTGGGTTGACTTAATTTGCAATCTCGAAGGGGATAAAAAATAGCATTTTGAGACACAAAGGTTGATTTATTAGAAGATTATGGTTCCATTCATTTGTTTGTTCGGATGTTCTTCGGCAATTGGCATATCATATTCCCAGTTTGGCTTGACTTATGGGTTGGTAATTTTGGTTCGATTTTGCTTGGTTGTGCATTTGGTTCTGTTGGATACTGGTTTCGTATTGGTATTAATATTGGTATTGGTATTTGCATTGGTTTGTAAAGATTATTGTTGGCTAGTTTGTTTTGCATTGGTGTTAGTGTTGGTTATGCAACAGTCTTAACTAATCCGACTATGTCTTGAGTAGTTATGTCTAGCATCTCGGCATCAACAACATGTTTTGATTCCGCCCAGTTTCGCCTGGTTTTATCTGTATCTGTCTGTCTGCACCTGTCTGAATCTGCTTGTCTGAATCTGCACGTGGTTCTGCATCTGGTTTCACACGTAGTTTCGCATCTAGTTCTGCCTAGTTTTGTCTGCATCTGTCTGTCAAAATCTGTCTATCCGAATCTACATCTGTCTTTCTGAATTTACCTGCATCTGTCTGTCTGTTCTACTCTCGTTCATCTCCGTATTTATGTTGCTATGTGCTCTGCACCTGGTTCTTTTGGATTGTATCGGATTGAGACTCCGTCTAGCACCGAGTTTGCACTCTAGGATACTCTGCTTTTGTCTGTTTTTCAGTTTTAGTTTATTCTCTGTTTTCCAAATGTTTACCACTGCAAGCATTGTGAGTTTGAGAGGATGTTAGATAATAAAGGCCTGTCGGGTTTGGCCCATTTAGTTTATAGGTTTTGTTTTGGTTTAATATCTTGTAATCTCTGTAATTCATTGAATCTTTAGGTTTAATATCTATTTAATATCTTGTAATCTCTGTAATTCATTGAATCTGATAAATATAGTTTTTAGTATTCCATTGATTTCCATAGTCTGGATGACCAAACCAACTCAAAACCTTGTTGACGATGTGCGAAAAGTGGTAGGGGTGTAGTGATAGCCAATACGTGGTGGTGGTGGTAGCACATAAGGCAATCACGTGTGGAATTTGTTTTACCGCGAACACTTTAAGGGGTCGCGTATTTAGTAGTCAGTGGCGCGAAATACTTGATTGTCTTAGATATATGCATACCTTCCATCTTGGTTTCATGTATGTTGCATATGTATAGGGGTGTCAATAGGGTCGGGTTGACCCGACCCCAAACTCGATAAGGCTTATAGGGTCGGGTTGTATCGGGTTTAATCAAAATCTTATCGGGTTGTTTTGACCCGAACCCGATAACCGACATAGTTATCGGTCGCGTTACGGTTGAATTATTTTGTTATCGGATTATCGAGTCAATCCGATAAGATCCGAAGATTGTTTTTCTATATTTTCTTCCCTAAAATTTTATAAGGCCACAAGTTTTTACAAGTACCGGGGACATTTCAATCACGAGTTCATTGCTCCATAGTTGATTTACTACCTAAACATACAAAAATTGAAGGCTATTGCATGCAAGTAAAAATTTGAAGCTACTGTATGAAACTATCTGAGTATACTAAAAATTGCTACGTAGTACTCCCTCCGTCCCAAAATATAAGTCCACTTTCCTACTTTTTGTTGTCCCAAAATTAATGTCTATTTTCAATTTTAACCAATCACAATGCTTCTAAGTGGGTGACAAGGGATTTTTATTGGTTAATATTGTGAGGGCCCCACTTTTCTTAAACTTTGTAATATATGAAAGTGGACATATAATTTGGGACGGAGGAGTAGTAGTTTATAAATAGTCCATTACTCCATTGTGCCCTTGTGGTTTACACATTTTCCTTGCTATTTTTTTATTTTTATTTTTATTTTATTTTTTTTTCGCACGCCACAATTTTTAGTGGTTATATTCTTGTGCAAATGGTTAAATTAAAAACCATAGTCCATAAGCCTACTCAAGTAATCAATTAACTTTGAGCTGTAACTTACATTATGGGTAAAATAAAACAAAGGAACCTGCTTGACCTGAATCACCCGATTACTTATCGGGTCCGGTTATNAAAAAAAAATTGTTGTACTAAAAACTGTGGCAGGTATATATAGTATATATCCCAATGTTGCATATGTATATAAAGTTATAAACCACTGAACTGTAGCCAGTGTCCTCCATACTACAAAAATGATGTTCTCAAAACTCATGAGAAAACATCCAACAAGAACAACCACCAAAACACTTCACAACATGCACTCATCATCATCCTTAAACCCTCAAATACCCACATCTCACCCATCAAACCAAACCCAAAACCAAAACCCAAACACCCAAACAACAAGAATAATCACAGACCCATATCATTTAACCAAACTAATCACATCCCACCAAAACCCATCAACCCTTAACTCATTCCTCTCAAACACAAACATAAACCTAACCCATGATTTAGTTTCCACTGTTTTAACCAATCTAACCAATGCAGGTGTCTTAGCACTCTCTTTTTTCAAATGGGTCGAAAAAAATAACAATTTTAAACATGATACTAATACTTATAATGCATTAATAGACTCTTTAGGCAAGATAAAACAGTTTAAGATCATATGGACATTAGTTAATGAAATGAAAACTAAAGGGGTGTTGGAAAAGGCTACTTTTTTAATAATTAGTAGGCGTTACGCTAGGGCGAAAAAGGCTAAAGAGGCTGTTGAGGCGTTTGAGCGAATGGGGAGGTTCGGGTTTAAGGCAGAGTTAGGTGATTTTAACAGGTTTTTTGATGTTTTGAGTAAGGCGGGATTTGTTGGGACTGCGCATAATGTGTTTGATGAAATGAAGAAGAAAAAGAGGTTTAGGCCGGATATTAAGACGTATAGTGTGTTGTTGGAGGGGTGGGGGCTAGAAATGAATTTGTTGAAGATGGATGAGGTTTTTAGGGAGATGAAAGCGGACGGGTTTGAGCCGGATGTTGTTGTTTATGGGATTGTGGTTAATGCGTATTGTAAGGCGAAAAAGTATGATTTAGCGGTGAATAAGTTTGATGAGATGAGGTTGAGGAATGTGGAGGCGTCTCCGCATATTTATTGTAGTTTGATTAATGGGTTGGGGTCCGAGGGGAGATTGGATGAAGCGTTGAGGTTTTTTGAGTTGTCGAAGTGTAGTAGGCATGCTCCCGAGGCTCCTACTTATAACGCGGTTGTGGGGTCTTATTGTTGGTCTATGCGGATGGATGATGCTTTTAGGGTAATTGAAGAGATGAGACAGTGGGGGATCGGGCCAAATTCGCGTACTTTTGATATAATTCTGCATCATTTGATTAAAGGGCGAAGAACTGAAGAGGCTTATAGTGTTTTTACACGAATGAGGGATAAGTACGGGTGTGAACCGAGTGTGAGTACTTATGAGATCATGGTGAGGATGTTTTGTAATGAGGGTAGGATTGATATGGCGTTAAAAGTCTGGGAAGAGATGAAAGCTGAAGGTGTTCTACCAGGAATGCATATGTTTTCTACTTTGATCAACAGTTTGTGTCACGAGAAAAACTTGGAGGTTGCGTGCAAGTATTTTAATGAGATGTTGGATGCGGGGATAAGGCCTCCTGCACATATGTTCAATAGGTTGAAACAAGCCCTTGTTGATGAGGGAAAGGAGGATACTGTAATAGCATTGACTCATAGGCTTGAGAAATTGAAAACACTTTTGGTGGTTAGTTGAAAAGATCTATAAAGATTTCATTCGTGCGAGTTCTTTTTGTTTCCATGTGTAAGATTCAAAGACAGAAACATGGTTCGACGCACTTTTATGTCTAGTAAGCACTTATTGAGTTATTTCTGTCTTGAAGAAAATAAGCCCTAGTTCCTTGGCTACCCAAACAAATATGTCATTGCATGTTTTGCGGTCTATAATTTATATTGAAATTTGAAAGTGGTTTAAGTTATGCGCAACGGAGATACTATCTGATGATGATGATGCAGACTGGTATGAAGATGAAGAGATTCAGTCCCATTTGATATGTGTATACCAAAAACATATGACTAATCCATCTATTGTTTGATGGTCTATATTTGCTGAGAGTTCAGCATTTCAAGTTCAAACACAGTTGCACACATTTAAACATTTATATTCTGCTTTTAAACTTTATACGCTAACCCTTGATATTACACGAACCGGTTCTTGATTTCAGAAATGAATCATTTGATAAATACAAACACAGCCCCTAAATGAATGTTACATGTTTGTGATATTACAACAAAATACACAAGAAAACAAAGAAGAGATAGAAGAGCATTGCAGACAGGTTTATACAAAATGGAAGGATTCCTCTTATTGTTAACTTTAATTTCACATTTGAATACTTTACAACAAAACTTATAACCCAAAGAACCAAAAGAAGAAACCCCCCAATCAAACCAAAAGAATCTCTGTAAACAAAATACAATGCAATGCATCCTCGAAAACCATAATCAGATCTTCATACGCATTGATTTGATTCTAAATTCGAATCATCTACCAAATTCTTTAAAGACTCTGCAAACTTCTCAACTTGTTTTCCTGGTCTAATAACATTAACATCGTCCCATTGTGAACATGGGTCCACAAACCAGCTCTTTCTGGCGGTGCACCATGCACCTGGGGCGGCTCGGTTACCACTACGCTTCAAGATTTGGCTGTCGACCATGTCAAGAACTGGGTCGTTTTTAGCAAACTGTCTTGCAAAAGCAGCACCGCTTTGAACCATTTGGTCATAATTGGACTTGCCGAGGAAAAGTGGCTCCATTTTAGGTGGGTTGTCCCAAACCATGTACCTTAGATCTGCATTAATGGTTGTGTTTTTGAACTCGGGTGAGTTGCAAATGACTGTATGATAGTAGACTTCTTGAGCCAAAGCCACATTGTTAACATACATTAAGAGAGTCCGAGGAAGATTGTCCCAGGCAAAAATGCAGTACTCAAGAAATGGACGGCTCAGAATCACCCACTGAGATCCTGAAAAATTAGCAGAAGATTTGTAAGCTGTTAAATTTAAATAAATGAATGCGATAAAAGCCATCATGTGCAGAATGGGCAACAGGTGAAACAGGTATAGTTTTATAAGGGTTGGCTTGGGTTCCATTGAAACACTCTGTCCAAATTTTATAAATTTTTTAGGAGTGTTGACTGATCTTGACTTTATCTTTAGATGATTTCAACCCGTTTTACTTATTTCTTATTTTAACCGTTAGAGAGATAAAAACAACCAAAATCGACTCATTCATAAGTAATCTTTAGATGATTTCAACCCGTTTTACTTATTTCTTATTTTAACCATTAGAGAGATAAAAACAACCAAAATCGACTCATTCATAAGTAATGGGTCAAACTGTGGCACCTCTAGCTTACTCACAAAAGAGGGAAGGAGACTTTGCCTGTGAAAACTTTAAAAGCGTTGGGCATTGGCCGTTTTTCGGTGGCACGGAAGATTTGGGTTCGCCTTGCTAAGTAAAGGCCTGGATCAACTACGATTGGCCGGATTCTTTGATCCCTAACAAAGAAAAAGTCAACATCAGTCTGGAAGGCTGGATAAAAGATAATTATAAAACCATGGCGATGACTGAAATATCCTCACTCTTTCCATCCAAGCTCACTGGTATGATCGATGAAATTGGCATCTCTGCTAATGGAGGAGAATGCATGAGCCAAGTCTGTATCAAAATAGACAAACATGAAGTACCAGTAAGTAAGCATGAAATGTGATCATCTGAAACACAAGATTCCATGTAAACAGTATGAATGCAAGCAATAACAAACAGCTTCCAGTATCCATGAGGCTCACTGATTCATTTGTGCACCTTATAATTCATTTGTACACATGCTAAAACATGTTTTATAGGATTTATCAATATCTTATGGCTTATGCAAATTTTATCAGGTCATTTACCTTTTACTGGCAAATGTGAAATAACCAAATAAAAATTCAAAGTAAATAACAAAGTAAGGCAATACTGCAGCAGAAAAACCAAGAGCATGCTACCATCTTACCCCTATGGGAACCCAGCATGATTCTGGAAATAGAAAGGTACACTCCTCTACAAATAAAGCATTGCGGTATCGAAATTTCAATGGTCCAACGAATCTCACATTAAGTAGTTTTTAAGTGAAGTCTGAAGCCGCTAGTACCATTCACAAAGCTTTGCACCCTTTTAATTGCTATGCACAAAGTTACTAGTTTAACTTCTATTCGTATATGGCTGACTTCCCGAACTTATAGAATGATTTTCAACCACTACAAATTGTTCATAAATATTGAAACCCATGTAATTAGATGCATAGAAGACCAATGATGGTTAGATAGGCATACACTTGGTTGTTCTTATTATCTTTAGATGATGCTTTCACAAAATGTATGTCATAACTCAAAAATCAAAATCATAAACAGCAATTTCGAATAAAAAAAACACATATATCTACATACCATATCTCTAGCATTGTGCCATCATGGGAAAACATATTCCACACAAATGAGAAGTTAAGCCACCTCTTTCGTGGTCATTAAGAGTTCAAAATCAACATTTACCTATTTCTTACTAATTTCAGCTTATTTTAGAAATCCTAGCATGAAAAGTCAATGATAATCACGCATACATAATCGATGTTCCTTATACTCAATAGTGTTCCATAAACTCATGATCAACTTACCTTAATATGTTACTAGACCCAAACATATAGAGGTTCCTTTAGTTATCAACAATAATGCAATGACTATTGGTGCTTCTAATCTTCTATCATCATGTGCCTTGAAACGTAGGTTGGTGCAAAGTGCAAGCACCGCACCAAGTGGATGTATATGTGATAAGGTTTAAGGGGAAAGCATGCAAATGCTTGTCAAACATTAGCATTCTTACACCCGATAACTTAGGAAAAGTTGTAACAGGACCCCACTGCTATATTCAGAGAAATCCCATCAAAATAACAAACTGGCTTGGTTTCAAGAGATAAGTTTCTCTTCTAATGACACATGATGAGACAATTTATGAGCTCTAGTGAATAAATGTTATATAATATAGCCCAATCATCATTTAAACAACCATCTATTATGGATATAAAAAGTTAAAAACTATATAATCGTAGAACTAATGCCATATACTTTATAATTGTTGTTTTCATATATGTTGTTGACACATATGTTGTTTCCGTGCATGCATTAAACACAAAAATATGCCATATCCTATGAGCAAATCCTCTAACTCATCCTCCAAATCACAATATCATGACACACAGCGCACTCTTTCTTTATCCTCATATTTGCTCTTAATGTTGCCAAAATGTTAAGTATAATGATCTTGTTGTTAGGAGGTGAGTTAGAAGGATATAGTATTGGTTAATGCAAAATATATGGCAACTGCAAAGATGGAAACAACAATTACCAAATGTATCGTCACAACATATATGGCAATGGTATTACAATAACATAGTAACCCTATTATATTCTTTAAATATAGCTTCCATAAACATGAGATTGAGACCATGCCTCTTGAAAGTAAGCTATGTTATTAATTTGATTGTATTTCTCGTCGATATAGCATTTAGGTATTATCATATTGCAAACTAACACAAGAGGCTAGAAAACGTTAGGCCCAAGATCAACGTCAAAGTGTCAAACATCACCAAGGATATAAAGATGCCTTATTGGGTCAAGCTTGACGGTTTGGGTACCTCATACCCGACACGGATCACTCTAACAAAATATCTGCAGTTACCCGAGTGAATTCTAATAAATCGACTTACGTCAGACATTAAAAATCAAGGGTGTGTGGGTTACGTCATATAAACAGGTGCACGGAAGGAATCATTTAGATCTCTTAGCAAAATAAATACTCAAATACACATTACACACACATGTTATTGTCTCTTTCCTATTAAGTATTATACCGAACAATCCTTTATCCACTCTTTTCATTTCATCTTATCTACCCAAGCTGGACATGAAAAAATCCTGGTAACGTATACAAACTTATAAGCTACCATAACCAAGCCTTGCCCACGTAAATTAGACATTTAAGTTTGTCAATTTTCTAAATATATGTTACTAAGCAATCATTTCTACTCAGCAAATTCAAGAACAGATATCATCAAGAAATGTATCTCCAGATAATCAAAAGCATCATCCAACATCAACGGAATATCCGTGAGTGCGTTTCAACATGATCATCGGACCTTTAAAAACCATACTCATAATCACCTAAGTCATTGAACAATCGGTTTTCCACTATCTAATCACATAACTCCTAATCACAATCATTTCACCCCAAGCACACAATAACAATAACCGTGACCTCAAATCGCCTAATCAGTTTAATCAAACAACAATATAAATATAACCATGCACATAAATATGAAAAATATACCATCTTGCGTCAGCAAAGGATAATCCGCAGCACTCAAAGTAACAAACCAATCCCAATCACCCCCAACTTTCAAAAAAATCGCCGCAGCCCTCAAACTCGCAGCCACATTACTCGCACCCATATACGTCATCGCATCCGGTTTCCCAATCACATCCACATTCCCAAACGCCCTAATCACACCAACCGACCTAACCAACCCACTCAATCTCAACCGCTCATCTTCACTACCCTCAGTCCCAATATGCAACAAATACCTATTCCTAGGATGATAAACTGCCAACAACAACCTAAACACCCTGTCAACATCACCACGGCTACCCGAAATGTAATACGCAAACGACGGCGGGTAGTTCGGGCCACGGTGTACCGCGGCGTAAGGTTTGTTATGTGTATATGAAGTAAAACCATACATTGATGAAATAAATAACAGCAATGAGATAAATGCTGCTATAAATAGTGTCAATAGCCATTTCTTTTCAGGGGGTGTCATTAGTACTAAAAATCAACAAAATCAACAAAATTAAAAAAACTAAAATATGGGTTTTGTTAATTATGCTGAATCTGAACTGGGTTTATAAAAAAAACTTAATCTTTAACTTTTTTTTTAGGGTCAATTTTGATATGGGTTTTATAAAACTGATAAATTTTAAGGTTTTTTAAAAAAAACTAAGATCTGGGTATTGTTAAAAATGATGATTCTGAAGTGGGTTTATAATAAAAACTTAATCTTTAACTTTTTTTTTTAGGGTCAATTTTGATATGGGTTTTATAAAACTGATAAATTTTAAGGTTTTTAAAAAAAACTAAGATCTGGGTATTGTTAAAAATGATGATTCTGAAGTGGGTTTGTAATAAAAAATTGATCTTTAACTGTTTTGGGGGTGAAATTTGATTTCACATTTAATGAGGTTTTATGACATTGATGAAATTTAGGGGTTTTAATTTGGGTGTAAATTAATGAAATTGGGATCTGGGTTATGTTAATTAAGGTGAATGTGAAGTGGGTTTGTAATAAAATTTGGATCTTTAACTGTTTTGGGGTTTAATTTTGATGAAATGTGATTTGGGGTTGAGTGTGTGTGAAAGTGTGAATTTACACACAGTGGTGGTTCGGATTTTGGTATTGATTGAGAGTTGAATTATATGGATCTTGATCTATGTTGGGAAAGTTTAATAAAATATTAATTGTTTTAGGACTATGGTGAGTGTAGGTGTAATGACATGAAATATTTTTGTGGGGATCTTCACTGTTTTTTAGATAATTTTGATACGGTCCTACTATGGTTACCTTTATAAAATATTTTTTTATACTTTTTTTTGTTTGGTGACTGTTTACTAATTTTTAAGGTTGCAAAATTCCGTTGATTAGTCGGTCAAAAGGTCGGAAACCATGGAGGGCTTCACCTGGTCTGAGCCTGTATGGCGGTGGGTTCAAACCCCGTTGATTAGTCGGCCAAAAGGTCAGAAACCATGGTTATCAAAAAAAAAAAAAAAAAAAAAAAAAAAAAAAAAAAAAAAAAAAAAAAAAAAAAAAAAAAAAAAAAAAAAAAAAAAAA
>LBNU01007093.1:276736-305326 GCA_014162995.1 Artemisia annua
TTGCAATAGGTATAAACAACGACTATAAATTATTAAAACAATTTTACGATGAGTATGAGTATTATGGTGAGTGTATAATGAAATGAAATATTCTTGTGGGGATCTTCACTGTTTTTTTATAGACCGTTTTGATTTACATTTACAGCATAAGATTTAAATTAGGGAGTGGAATTGCACACTTTTAACTTTTGATTTGCACATTCCTCCATCTAATGTCGTAAATAGTTGTACATATCTTTATCTCTATTACTTATAAAGAGTTTATACTCAAATTTTAAATTTAAAATTGTTTAAAATTGAGTAAAATATTTGGACTAAATTACCTTTAATATCCTTTAATAATCCTTAATAAACTTTTAATGTTATACTTATAATAAATGGAAATTTAGTTAACTTACATTGTCACTTATTTTAAATAACACGCTTAATAAATAGAAACTCGGTCAACTTTTAAAAATGAGTACAGTGTTGTTACAATCGATTGTTATAAATGGCAACATAGTTTCTCAACATTTAAAACACATGCTTGGTTTTTATGAAAAAATAAATAGGTAAATAAATAAAGCTTTTTATATTTAATAGTTTCTAAAAAGTCATCCTAATCTCAACTATATAGACACTATAATCTTCTTTTTCATTTTGTAGTAATTCATAGTTAAGTTAATAGAAATGAATATAATAATAAAAAAAAGTTGATGTTGCATGAAAATGAATAATAAAAAGTTACTACAAATTGAGCTCGTAAGTGTTGCATCAAGGGTTACACGAGAACAACTAGTTCGCAAGTATAATTATTTTTCCGCTATACATTGTTGCTTTACACGGGTATTTGTCTAGTGTTTTATAATGCTTATCATGCTTGTAAATTGACAAGTGCAAATAAAAAAATGTTACGTGCAAATTACCTTATGTTGCGAGCATTAGTTTATGATTCTTTTAGTTTACAAAAAAGTTTGCAACCAAAAAAAAAAAGAAAAAAAAAATCTAAAGGCGTTTATGTAAATATCAATTACTCGGTTAGGTTATATACATCAAAGCCAAAAATAA
The DNA here is from genome assembly GCA_014162995.1 of Artemisia annua. NCBI lineage: Eukaryota > Viridiplantae > Streptophyta > Magnoliopsida > Asterales > Asteraceae > Artemisia > Artemisia annua. The sequence goes on from LBNU01007093.1 coordinate 277,784, forward strand.
ATAAATAAATAAAATTTANATTTGGTAACGTTGTAGTTGTAATCATACTGTTTAAAGCAACTTTAAATGCTCGATGCTTCTAAATACTACTTTATGTAACTTTGAAAAAAAAGCCATCTGAAAAAGGAAAAAAAATATAAATAATAATAATAATAATAATAATAATAATAATAATAATAATAATAATAATAATAATAATAATAAATTAATTGCTTGCTAGACAAACGAGTATTAAAAAATCACAACATTCAACGATCACGGGACACCGCTCTTAAATATCGGTAAAAGTTCGGTCTCCAAACAACAATTAAAAAAAATGTAAAATCGAGGCAAAAATAGTGATCTATTACATTTTGATCCTCCACAATTTTCCTTTGTACATTTAGACCCTTCATTCTCTATTCTCCAAAAACCTTGAGTTGAAGAATCAACAAGACTGATAGAGAAATACAAAGGGTTTTAGATCCAAGTTCATGGGGACCCTCTTTCAGAAATTCCAACAGGTACTCCTTTCTTTCTTCTAAACATTGGATTCTCAGTTTTAATCTTGATCTTGCAGTATACCATGTATGCACAAGATGTAATTTCATTTCTAGGATTTTGGTTAAAGATGACCAATTTGTAATTTGTATTGTGTTATAGAATAAAGATGTTAACTTTATTAGATTTTGAGAATGACCCATTAAGGGGTTGTTTCTTTCTAGCTTATTTTCTGGCTTATCAGCTTATTTTCGTAACCCACATTTTCTTACTTTTGTCTAAAAGCTTATTTGTTGTGCTTATTCAAAAATTGAGTTTAGAGAGTTCATAAGCTTATCAGTTTTTCGATAAGCTCATAAGCCTATCAATTAAGTTTAGACAAAAAACTGGAAAGCTGTTTCCTGTATGGGAAAATAAGCCGAAAGTTTCTGAATTTCGGGTTTGTCAGTTTGACTAGTCATTTTTTGACTCGAAAGTTTGTTAATTCACTACTTGTAAACTGTTGGCATGTTGCGTAAGATTATTTTACTGCAGCTTAAGTTACGGGATTTGGTTATAGGAAAATATTATAGCTGTGTTAAAGGGGTGTTTGTTTTAGCTTTTTTTTTGGGCCTATGAGCTTATTTTTCTTAAGCCCATTTTTGTCGGTTTTTTCTTGTCTTTGGGCTTATTAAGCTCATATGTCGGAAACAGCCGTATAAGATGATCTTATGAAATATAAGTTGCACAAGTCGAAAAATAAGTTAAAATGATACAGTGTAACATGCACGGTGCACCACATAGTCGTGAACAAAATGATACTGTATATCTTTGGCAAATTACTTGTGAGATCGTGTCGCTTTTTGTTTAGCTGTAGTTGAAAAGTGTACATGACATTGGACAACTCATGGATCGAAAAACAGAATTGGTAAACACGGTAAATCAAGGGAAGAGGGTATTTGCTTTTTAATAAACTCCAACTTGTTTTGAAAGCTACTCAAAGTATTCAAAAGTTCATAAATCGTTTTGTGCAGAAACATATCGGTTACACAATATTATGCCTGAATATCGAGAAAAGCAGTAACATCTCTGTATTGCAAAATATCTACATCTGCCATTTAAAATACGGAAGTGCAAACTTTGTGATGTTAGCAAAGTAAATGGATGTTGCTTAATAGGTCTTGTATAGAAAGGAACAATCAGAATCTTGACCTATGCATTTCATTTGTTTAAACTGTGCTAGCTGTCTTATGGAAGCTCATTTTTCTTGGTATTGTATGTTTAGTTTGTGGGAAAGCTTGCCAAAAGTCCGACATTTGCAAAAGAACCAAGACAACTTCAATTTGAAGCCGACATAAATCGACTTTTCCTCTATACCAGGTCATGTTCTTACCGACTCAACTAACCGTGACATAAGTGTGAAATATCACGATAACTTCCTATTTTACTTTGTTTTTATGTATCTGGCTGGACGAACTTCTCGTCGTATTTCAATGGATTCATGGTTATTTTTTATATCAAGATCTGTTTCCTGCAATTTAGTGTGGTTACTGTAATAAGGATTTTCTTTTATTATTTTTCATAACACACCAAATATACATTTTCATTTGTCAAGTTTTCGCCATTGTACTACTTTATATACATCCGGTCATTAAAAGATGGTTCTGTGTGCAGTTTGGGTCATTTTGCAAGCCTTATTCTAAACATTTTTCTATAAAACTTAACCTAATATATAAACGTAACATTTTTCTGCATAAGAGTTTTAGCATAGATTATCATTTTTTAAAACCCGATCTTTTTCTTTTTTTTTTTTTTTTTTGGCTACAAAATGACTCAAATGAGACACAAAGCCATTGTTTAAATAACTCGGATGTACATACAAAAGTTAAATGTCTAAAATAGGACAAACCAGAAAGTGCATTGGTGTTTTATGTAAACACCCTTTGTATACATACATACTTAAAACATCATGACATCGGCATTTCACACAAAAATGCTGTAATGTTATCTCAAACTCTCGCCGTCTTTATAATTCACGATTCATTATTACTGATAATCCGTTTTAATCAAATTTGTTGAGCTATATTTCAGTAAAATGAGTTTATAAAGTATGAGAAAATACTTCAACCATTTTTTAATATTCGTGTTCAGTTGTTCATCCATGTGTGCGTGATACACAAGTGCTGATTTGCTATATTTAATTACAGTTATAACCGTGTGGGGAAAGATGCTGAAGAAGCAGATGTAGAAGAGATCATTAACATGGCAAGTAAGGCCGAACTAGCCGACCAAGAAAGACAGGTCCAAGAAAACATCCATACTCAAATTACAAACTTCTGCACGTCAATGGATGAAATTCTTCTACCTGACTCTAAATCTCATGACGAGCCACTTGGATCATCTCAAAAGACCGACACCACTCCTCGTCGTAGTGGCCTAAGTCTTGCCATTGGTAGAACGACTCCAGCAAACAAAAATCTTGGTAAGTTTTTGTTACCCTCGTGTTTTCAACTTCAAAAATTAGAATCTTATTAATGATGAACATTTCAGCACAGATGTTCCAGAGACAAAACAGTTGACTTTTACCGAGGCATCCCAAAGATTAAAAGATCTCATGGGCTACACCCTTGAGCTCAAACCGTCTCAAATTCAACATGAGCAAGCGGGTCAGGGCTTATTCATAGACGGTGAAGCAGATGTTGGCTCAGTGATAGCACTCTACCCAGGTGTTATCTACTCTCCAGCATATTACCGTTATATCCCAGGTTACCCAAGAGTAGATGCACGAAACCCATATCTTATAACTAGATATGATGGGACAGTGATCAATGCTCAACCGTGGGGTACTGGTGGTGACACCAGAGAACCATGGGGCCAGCCTAGTGTCTATCGGTCAAACCCTGGTCAACCACCTTCCGAGACTGGCTCAGACCGGGTTTGGAAGATGCTAAGTAAACCATTAGAAGGGTCAAGGTTAGCGTCTAATGGTGAAATATTGGAGAGAAGAAACCCGTTAGCTTTAGCTCATTTTGCTAACCACCCGGCAACAGGTATGGAGCCTAATGTCATGGTATGCCCTTATGACTTTCCGTTAAATGAAAAGGATATGAGAGCTTATATACCAAATATAATTTTTGGGGGTATCGAGGAAGTTAAGATGAAAAGATTTGGTAGTTTTTGGTTCAAGTCTGGTGGGGTATCGAGTGATGGTCAAACGGAAGGACCTATAATGAAAAGTCTTGCACTTGTGGCTACTAGACTGCTTCGTAATGAAGAAGTTTACTTGAATTATAGATTGAGTAATTCAAAGAGGCGACCTTCGTGGTATACTCCTGTGGATGAGGAAGAGGACCGAAGAAGATGGAGCTAAGTGCCGCGGGTCTGTCGGTGGTCTTCATGATTTTTTTGTATGTTTTTGTGTTGTGTTCTTTATTAGTCTAATAAGCTCTTGAGAATCAGAAGTAGCAGCAGCTTTGCGGGAGGCACCTATCTTTGTTAGATGAAGAAAAGTGATTTTGACATAGTTTCCTTCATTTTAATCATAGTTTAAACATTATCAAGAACATTTTTTTTAACGGCGGATTATTAAGATCACTTGATCCAAGTGGTCGAAACTTGTTTATGATATATGTGTAAGATTTTGACAGATTCTTACACCTGAGTTACGAGTAACTTACTTAAGTATTTGAATCTAATAATTCGTTTGCTGTATGTCGTATGAACACAGTTTGAACACCAAATCTGTGTATTTTCGGATTGCTAATTGGTTAGAATTTTTGGAATTTCATGTATTGGTGACGTCTTCAAATGGTTTAAAGTTGTTTTAGCTTACTTAAGAATCTCATGTTTGATATTTTTTGAGGTAGCGAGGCCGTGATGTTGATTCACTATTTCAGTTTGATCAGCATTCCAATGATATATGATGTGCGTAGCGGTCTCGACTCTAAAACCATCAGCTTGAATTATGGTTAAATATATAATTAACTTAAGCATTCGGACATAATGACTTAACCATATTTTTGATATGTGAAAATACTGGGCGATAACATGTTTACAATATGCAAGTTCTATATTGTGTTTTTCATAATGTCTTGTGATGAGCAATGTATACCATCTATGTAATTACTACTTTGTCTATCCCAAATTTATTCTTCACTAAATTAATTCAAGTTAAAATTTTATAGAAGCTGCATTTGTTTTTCTGCAACAACTGTCCTATGTGTATCTTTTGCACTTGTGTTATACTTTTGCACGTTGCACCAAACCTGTCTCGCTAGTCCCATCGTTTTACTATATGTTGATCTTGTCACATACAGAGGCTGAATCTATCAACAGGCTGCTGCGAAGGTAGGGAGAGATAACTCGTTCTTGAGTGTGTCTACAAACAACATGATCAAATCAAGGATACCATGTTCTTCATGTAAGGCCTAAAAAGATTATTTTGAAACATGATTGAATGGTAGCAACTAGGAACTTTTTTATGTTATTAAGGTAGTTAAAACTTTGTACTCAGTTTTTTGCTTGTATAAGTGGTTAAAAAATTTGCTTAAGTTAACTGAATTATAAGTTCTGTAATTGTATGTTTCTAGTCTGCTAAAGATAACTCAAAGGTCCCAAGTTGGAGTGTCAACTTTCTACATTCTTCAGTGAATCGATTAGTTTTGTTATAAGACAGCTAGTACAAGTTTTTAGTTTTGAGAGTTATTTTTTGGTCTTTAAGTTTGGTATTGCAAAGTCCTAAAAAACCAACAAGACCTTTGATTTTTAATTATGGTAAGAGCAAAAGGGGACATGTGCAGGGGCGGTACCAGAAAAACTTTCAAGAGGGGGCAAAAGTTAAAAGTGGGTGACAGTCGGGTTATGTCAGTAACTCGACCTTTGTTGCTATAATGAAATCGATTTTACTTTTAATGAAAGTGAAATTTTCGGTATTTGTTTGTATGATAGAACCAAAACTACGAATTCGAATCTTATTAATGATGAACATTTCAGCACAGATGTTCCAGAGACAAAACAGTTGACTTTTACCAAGGCATCCCAAAGATTAAAAGATCTCATGGGCTACACCCTTGAGCTCAAACCGTCTCAAATTCAACATGAACAAGCAGGTCAGGGCTTATTCATAGACGGTGAAGCAGATGTTGGCTCAGTGATAGCACTCTACCAAGGTGTTATCTACTCTCCAGCATATTACCGTTATATCCCAGGTTACCCTGGTCAACCACCTTCCGATAATGGCTCAGACCGGGTTTGGAAGATGCTAAGTAAACCATTAGAAGGGTCAAGGTTAGCGTCTAATGGTGAAATATTGGAAAGAAGAAACCCGTTAGCTTTAGCTCATTTTGCTAACCACCCGGCAACAGGTATGGAGCCTAATGTCATGGTATATTGGTATGCCCTTAGAGCATTTACATCAATAACGCACGAAGGGCGTTATAAGGGGTTGTTAACGCGTGTTAAACCCGAGTGAACCATTGTGCGAGCTTGCGTTAATATGGCGTTAACGTGGGGAGTGAAGCATGTAACGCCTTGTTAAGGCGTGAATGTGTTAAAACAAAAAAAAAAATAATAATAATAAAAAAAAAATAATAAAAAAAATCACTTTGACCCCCTCAACGGTCACATTTATATCCGTTAGTTTAAAACAAAAAATTCAATTCCAGCCCCTCTACTTTATTAATAATGGCTATATTTCAAATTTTATATAAATAAAATAAAATAATAATAATAATAATAATAATAATAATAATAATAATAATAATAATAATAATAATAATAATAATAATAATAATAATAATAATAATAATTAAAAGAGTAAATTACATAAATGGTCACTGTGGTTTGTCCATTTTTTCACATTTAGTCACTGAACTTTTTTTTTGACAAGGTCAGTCATTAAGGTTTCAAATCGTTACAGATCCAGTCATTAAGGTTTCAAGTTCGTTACATAAATGGTCACTGTGGTTTGAAACTTCAGTGACCATTTATGTAACGAGATGGACTGAATTTGTAACGATTTGAAACTTCAGTGACCATGTATGTCAAAAAAAAAGTTCAGCGACTAAATGTGAAAGAATGGACAAACCATAGTGACCAATTATGTAATTTACTCTAATTAAAATCATTTACCCGCCACTAAAAATAGCAACTAAACAGATAATTTTTTTCACACATCCACTACTAATTCTCAACTCTTTATACTAATTCTCAACTCTTTATACTTCCTCTATAAGAAAAAAAACCTTCTTCATTCACAATGGACCCAAATGAAAATGTGAATCATCTCGGACTTGGTCGGACATAGATGACGAAGAAGATATAGAGGTTATGATTGATGTGTACGAGTATCAGCAACGCTTAGAACAAGAAGAAGCTCATCCTCAGCCTCAGGTGCCTCGTACCCAAATATTTTGTGAACGCGAGCTTGCTGAAGAAAGTTTGCTAAACGACTATTTCGATCAAGGTTCTAAGTATACGTCCCGTAATTTTCGTAGAAGGTTTCACATGAGCCAGAAACTATTTCTAAAAATAGTCAAAGGTATTGAATCTTATGAATCCGATGTTATTCCAGATCACTTTCAATACTTTAAGGCAGAACACGATTGTACGGGTCGAGGGAGTATTAGTGNTCTAAGTATACGTCCCGTAATTTTCGTAGAAGGTTTCACATGAGCCAGAAACTATTTCTAAAAATAGTCAAAGGTATTGAATCTTATGAATCCGATGTTATTCCAGATCACTTTCAATACTTTAAGGCAGAACACGATTGTACGGGTCGAGGGAGTATTAGTGCTCTTATGAAGTGTACAGCTGCCATACGCCAATTGGCATACGGCAGCGCACCCGATGCGTTTGATGAGTATTTGCAAATGGGTGCGAGTACTATGCGTTTATGTCTTGATAATTTTAACATGTGTGTTATGGATTTGTTTATGCTTGAGTTTTTAAGAAAACCAACATCGACGGACGTTCAAAGTATTTACCAAAAGCATGAGCGGGAACATGGTTTTCCGGGAATGCTGATTGCATGCATTGGGCGTGGAAAAATTGTCCGGTGGCTTGGCAGAGGCAATTTGATAGGGGTGATAAAAGATACCCAACGTTAATGCTTGAAGCTGTTGCTTCACAAGATTTGTAGATTTGGCATGCATTTTTTGGTATGGCAGGGGAAATAATGATATTAATGTTTTAGATAACTCTAATTTGTTCGAAGACCTTCTTGCTGACGAATCCCCAAGGGCACCCTATATGATAAATGGAAGAAGGTATGAACATGGGTATTACTTGGCTGACAAAATTTACCCACAGTGGGAAACTTTCGTCAAATCCTTCTTGGCAACGACTGACGAGAAACATAGTTATTTCAAAAGAAAGCAAGAAAGTGCACGAAAGGATGTCGAACGTGCTTTTGGTGTGCTCCAAGGACGTTGGGGTATACTACAACAACCGGCACGTGCACTGAAAATTGTCAAGATACAACGAATCACGTATACATGCATTATTTTGCATAACATGATTTTGAAAGATCAAAAGTTTGTGCTCCGTGACTATGGCGAAATGTTTGTGGATCTGGTACCACATTTGAGGCAACAAAGGTGGGTCGACAGATGTGATACCCAGCAACGCAAGTCAAGGGAAATGCGAGACTCAGAAATGCATTCTCAACTCCAACGAGACCTTATGGAGCATGTTTGGCAGAAAAGTCTTCAACGCCAATAACAACATGAAAAAGAATATTCCGAAGACGATGAATAAGTAGTTTTAATTCGTATGGTTTAATTTCCTATGTTTAAGTTTTTTTATATTTCGTATTGTAATGTTTAAGTTTTAATATTATATGGTTTATTAAATGAATTGTTAGTTTTAGTTTAGGGGTTGAATTTGAAAATAGTTGAGTTAAAGCTGAGTTATGAATGTAGGTGTTTTTTTGTGAGTTAAGGTGAAAGTGTTAAAGCTGATGTGGCGCTGACGTGACACTGTGTTAAAGTTTAACCCAGGTCATTGATGTACATGCTCTTATGATTTTCCGTTAAATGAAAAGGATATGAGAGAGCTTATATACCTGATATAATTTTTGGGGGTATCGAGGAAGTTAAGATGAAAAGATTTGGTAGTTTTTGGTTCAAGTCTGGTGGGGTATCGAGTGATGGTCAAACGAAATTCTTTTCTAGTATATAGTAAATTAAATTATGCTATATATAATCAATTTTAAGAAAATCAATGAAGAAGTTAGCTATTTAAGATTATAAATACATAATTTTTGTATAGGTAAAAGAACATTTATGTCCAATTAATCAACCAAACGAACATCTGTCATTTTCTTGGACTATTTGAAGTCAAATGTTCATACTCCCATAAATGTAATGATATTTTGAAAACACGATACCTTTCATATTTTTTAGATGGATAAGTATCCTCTTAAACTAACCTCTCATGTTGGTCATATGAAATAAATTTAAAACAAAAGAATATGATAAAATAGGACCATCACTTAACGAAACTAGAGAACCATTATTTTAGTTCATCTCATAATATCACCAACAGTAAAAGAACATGGGAAAATTAAACATGATAGGATTTCACTCCTTTTGAAAAATACGCAGGCACCTCATTCGCGATTAAGATAAGATACTTAGCTATAAGCTTAATAAGTGTAAATATAGAATTGCACCCAAAACATTAATCTGTAACTTGACTATAATGTTAAGCATTCAACAATCAAACACAATAGAAAATATTTTCTTAGCGAAAATTTTGAATAAAATTTCACTAAAATTGATATAGTTAAACTAAATAACTCGTTCATCAGGCGAGGTAGTTCATTATCAAATATTAAACTTTAAACTTCGGGGTTCTTAATGTGCGGAGGGTATGATAAGTTAGGCTTAGTTTGTCCATCCTTTGTTGGGCAGTCAAAATAACAACGACAAAGAAATGGGCCTTTGCATTCTTCTGTAACCTTCAATCCATGTTTTGCAATGCAAAGTTCCAAACAAATTTTTTTGACACACACGGGTACAAAATTATTGTCATTGCATACTCCTGGTAGGTTGGATACCACCAACTCCATACCTGCAAATTAAAGTACACACATAAGTTAGCTAGTATTAATGGACATGAAGTTATTACTTGGAAAATGTATTCCCAAAATGTAAAACCATATGGATTTCTATGAAATTAAAATTTAGAAAATAGTGATTGAGAAGTAAGGAAACAAACATTACGTATGACAACAAGAAACAAGAGAAGTGAAGCGTAAATCAAGGATCTTTTCATATTTGTACTCGTTTTGTTTAGGAATGATAAGTGAATGTGATGAACATATTTATATGAGAAATGAAATAAATTTTGATATACCTATATTTATTGTTGCATTTATTGTTGACTTTAAACATGTGAGAGAGAAAATGTTGGCTATATTTTCTATAATTAAGTTTAAGAATTTATGGCTTCAAACAAACAATATGAATATTCGGGCATAGTGATGACGGTTTATAGTAGCGTTAATTTGAATGTACAATATTTTCAAGTTTTAAGTTTTAAACAAATGTGTTTTCTCTGTATATGTAGGATAGATATGTCAGAATTTCAATGTACGTAACAAAATACTAAATTCTTTTTTTACTTTTGTAAAATTGTATTTCAATCAAGATATCGCATTTGGTATAATTTATGTATGATGTAATTGTTGTTAACATTTTATAGCAATAAAAGTGATTGTCGTAACTAATATATATACCTAATCTTCAACTAATATTTCAAGCAAATGTGTTATATCGTTGGTAGTGGATCATTTCTTACTACTCCATCAAATTAACTACTACCGTCCGTCTCAAAATAAATGTTCATTTTTAAATTACAGAATGTTTTCAAATTTTCATCTAACTTTATTGTTCATTGATCAAATATCATTTCTACATGCTAAAATCTCTTTTGATTATTTGAAACGCAAATCACACACTTATTTTATGCATCTCAAAATAGAAAAATGAATATTTACATTAAGGCATATGAATTATTAATTATCGCATACTATATGTCAAAAAGTTATTTAATGACTTCTTAACAAAGGTTTGACCATTATTTAATATGTTTTGACCGATGTGTAAAACTAAGGATATTATGTGCTAAATAAGTTTGTACACTTAGCTTGTGAAGATGTATTACTTGAAAAGTACAAAATGGGATGTTTAATCCTATTTAAGAGAGAAGTTAATTCATACATTATATAATGCATGAGCTTAACTATTATTTAATATGCTTTGACCATAGTATAAAAAGATATAGTGTGATGAATAAGTTTGTACAATTAACTTTTGAAGATGTGTTGAAAAATCTAATTGGAGTGTTGTAGAACCGTAGAGGGGGGGTGAATACGGTCTTTTCGGCTTCTTCAAAGTTTATTAACTTTAAGCCTCAAAGGTCACCAAGTGGTTATACAACAATAATCACAACCACAAATATAAAAAAAGTATATAAAGCATGTAAAGAGACACCACGATATATACTGGTTCGGGATGGGGGGTTTATGCCATCCGTACGTCCAGTTGCGAATCCACGACACCGATACTATTACTCTAGTATAATCCTTTCGGTGGATTACAAACCGTTACAACTTCACTCCACCGATATGCACAAAGATCGGTGCTCATAAAGAAGAGCTACTCCCAACGGTATTCCGCCCTCGGAAACCTCCCTAAAGAATCTCGTGATTCGACTTACGACTAAGACCGCTAAGACATCCCACCGGAAGTATCAAACCCCAACTAGATCCCCAATGATCTAGGCTTGGTCACCAAGACACAAGTCTTCAATCTAGATCCCCAATGATCTAGGCTTGGTCGCTAAGACACAAGACTTCCCTTACAAACAAATGAATGAATAAGATTGTTTGTTTTAACAATCAAGCCCTAACCTAACCTAGAGACTCGATTGTAATAGAAAGGGTATAAGAAGAAGACCCTCGACACAATCACAAGAGTGGATTAGGTTCTTGTGATTCTTCCCTTGCAAAGAAGATGTGTTTTTTCAAAGATGTTATGTGAAAATCAAGAACACAAGATTAGAGATAGAGAGATAGAGAGATAAGAGAGTGTTTAGAGAGAAAGAATAATGGCAAGGGGTGAGGAATACAAGAGGCAAGGGGGTATTTATAGGCCAAGACCCAAACTTGGGAATATTTTACCGAGCCTGGCGCGTTGCCCACGCGTCAACGCGTGGGTGACGCGCCAGAGGTCCTGTAGAGTTTTCCCAAGTGTTGAGTGTTGGATCTTATAAATATCTTACCTTGCTAAACCCCCAATTGTACTTCACACTAAACCTTGACATTAATCAATCTAAGGTTTACCAACTCAAATAGCCAATTTGTAAAAATCATTTGTGAAGTAAAAGAATGTTTAGAGTATAAACCAATTATCAAAGAGAGAAGGGTTGAAAGGATAATTGGGTAGGGGTAGTTTAGGTATTCCTCACATGGCATATATAAGTAAGAAAGAATATGCCATGGAATATTCCACATGAGGATAAGAGGGTGAGTTGACATTGATATGAGAGAATATGCCAAGGAATAAAGAATATGCTAAGGGGATATTCTTTGGTGAGAAAGGGTGGATGTTGGATAAGGGTTAAGAGATAACTATGGATGAGTAAGAAGAGTAACCATGGTTGGGTGAGAAAAGAATATCCAAAGGAATATGTCATCCTTGGAGAGAAGGGAGAGATAAAGGGTTGATATGAGTTTAGGTGAGTTGGCATGGGTTAGGGTGAAGAGAATATGCGAAAAGGACAAAGGATATGCCAAATATAAAAAATATGCCAAAGGAATATTCTTTGGCTTGGAGAAGAAGTGTGTAGGGGAAGAATGAGATGTGAGTGAGTTGTCATTGAGTTGGATATGATAGAAGGGAATATGACAAAGAATATGTTATTTCTTAGAGAGGAGGGTGAGAAGTGAGTTGGCATAGATTGGGATGAGTTGGATTGATTTGATGTGTGTAAGAATGAGTTGGATATGTGAGGGATATGATGGGGAGCCTTGTTTTTGTAGGGAAGAGATGGTTGTGAGTAGTGTGTGTAATTTTGAATGAGAAAGTGTTGGAGTGTGTAGAGAGTAAACCATGGTTAGAATAGAAAGTAAACCATGGTTGGGTTAAAGGTATATCCAAGGGAATATTCCATTCTTGGTGTGGTTAAGAGTTAACCAAGGTCAGGTTACAAAGGAATATTCCAAAAGGAATATGCTTTGCTTGGAGAGAAAGGGTGATGGTTATAAAAGTATAGGGTAGAATGTGTAAGTGTGTGGAAAGAAGGTTTGTGAGGGAAGTGTGTGTAATTTGAATGTAAAGTGGGTATGTGAGTAGTGTGTGTATTTTGAATTGTAGTGTGTGTAATTTGAATTTGTGTGGGAGTATATGAGAATATGTGTAAGGATGTGTAAGTGTGTGTGAAGAGGGCATGTGAGGGAAGTGTGTGTAATTTGAAAGTGTGTGGGAGTGTGTGAGGGGACAAGAAGTACAAAAGGAGTGATGTGTGTAAGGGAATATTGTAAGAGTGTATGGAGAAGAGGTAATAGTGGTTTAGGATTTGAGAAAGGTGGTTTTGGGTTTGATGGTTTTGAGTTTAATGGTTTTGTGTTTGATGGTTTTAGGTTTGATGGTTTTGTAGGAAGTGGTTTTGTAGGAAGTGGTTTTGGTTTAAATGGTTTTGGTGTAGGTGGTTTTGGGTTAAGTAGTAATTTGTTGAAAAAGATAATTAAGAAAATATTAAGAATGAAATAAAGAGAAGATTAGTAAATAATCTAATTGTCATTAAGAAGAAAGAAATTTGACAATTAAGATTATAGGTTGAGAAAAATCATAAATTAGTTATATACTCAAGTAACAATACGTCGAGAACCCATAGTTTCATATCTCGTGACTTTCCACGTCTCGACGTTCTCAACTAACACCTTGGTGCAAACAAGTCAAGTGCTTTGCCGATATGTAAAGCATAACCCAAGTGGGAAATGATGCATTTAAGCAAAGTGACCTTGGACTTAGTTTGACCAATAAGGGAGTAAACCCGTTACGTGATTAGAGAAGACGTAAGTACGGGATATGAGCATATGGATGCTTTCGCGTGTTGTTACGTGAAATATATAAGCTCCCTAAGTTTAGAAAAGCCTTGGCTAGAGGCGTTATGATAAAAAGCTTGAGTTGGCATTTTGTCAAAAACGAGAGGTCGTGATTTTAAGTCCCTCTGATGGATCTAAACACACACCTTGTGTTAGTGATACTTTGAGTAATACTAACAAGCACGCGGAATTTACTTATTAGCACTTAGAAGAATTGCTTTGTATGAATGTTATTGAGTGTGGACAGTTGTAAGTAATAAACACAGAGTATAAACCAAACTTGCAGCTTCAATATTATTGATAATAATACGAGTGATCTTGAGTTATCATTAGGGTTACACCTTGAAGCTTTCTAGGTTAATTCGTGTATGAAAGTTTTACCAAACCCTAATCCTAGGATCTCCTTTTATAGGACACAAGGAGTCCTTTACAAGATAAGTATAAGACTAACTAAATAGAATATTTACAAGATCATTTCCATACTTATCATAACAGTTATCTTATTAGCAGTGGTAACAGTATGTACTAGCAGTGGTAATGTGTTTCCACTGCTAGTGCATTCTTCAGCAGTGGTAACTATATGTACTAGCAGTGGTAATGGTGTTTCCACTGCTAGTGTAATCTTCCAGCAGTGGGAATGACGTTTCCACTGCTAGTGTATTCTTCCAGCAGTGGGAATGACGTTTCCACTGCTAGTGTATTCTTCCAGCAGTGGTTATTCTTCCAGCAGTGGGAATGACGTTTCCACTGCTAGTGTATTCTTCCAGCAGTGGGAACTGTAACACTAGCAGTTTGTACTGATAGTTTAATTCCCAACACTCCTCCCCTAAACTTGTGATTCCTTTGCAAATCCAAAAGTTTCTTGAATTAAACTTCCTCCTTGATATTGGGGGGATTCTTCTAAACACTTATCTTCTTATTTGTCTTGCAATTCTCATCTCTCTTTCATTGACACAAACTGTTGGACTATTCTGTATGCATTATAGTACAACCTTTCTATTTCATCATTTGCTATCCCTTTCAACTGAGCAGTTGTCCATCCTTCATTGGTGTCTTTTCTTTTTCTGCTTCAGTCATGATACCTTTACCTTTGCCTTGAACTGCTCTGCATGTGTGGACTGCCTTCATTATATAAAAACAGAAACTGGTATTCTATCAGTAGAAACTTAAACATCAGCATTGCTTCCATATCTGCATCAAATTGAGTTTCTTAAACCTGAGAGCAATCCTCCCCTGAACCTTACCATCATTTTTCCTCCCCTGTTTGGGAGAATCACCACCAAAATCATCACAATGGTACAAAGTTCCATCAATTCCTTCTGTATCAAACTGCCTTCAGCACTTCCAGATGTATTACCTTCTGAGAGAGGTGCATCTTTAGGCAAAGATTCAGTGTCTTACCTAGTTAAACTAGATAGTACTTCTGAACCACCCATATGTTCCATTTGGCTTGGGGTTCCACCACCTGTATCCTATCCAAAAGGATGAGACACTTTTGGTGTTGCCATGGTAGAGATCTTATTGATGTTATCTCTGTCTTGTGAAGATATTAAACTTGACACAGTAGTGATAGCCCTTTTCCATACAATTAGACAAGCTGTATAAATAGTATTGCTCATAACATTTGAAAAATACTTATAATTTTGAGGAAATTACCAGCTATCAACGGATTTGAGATGTCTTTACCATTAGCCGTTTGCTATGGACTAGCCAACTCTTCACTATGAAGCAAGGTGAGTTGATAACCATATAGTTTTTGGTAAACTATCAACCATCAACGGATTTGTAAAGTCTTTACCGGTAGTCGTTTGCTCTGGACTAGTTGATTCTTATGTGGGTTAGACACGGTGAATCAATAACCATTTGTTGTGTGCACAGTAACACACCTTTCCATTCCAAAGCACAAAACAAGAAACTCATAACTCCAAGTCATTAGCTTAATCAACCTGCAATTGTTAGTCTAAAACCAAGAAAATACAAAACAAAGTCTTTCCATTTAAACAATTAAGAACATAACTAACATTGCTTAATGACAAAAGCAACTAAACTTTTGGAGCCCAAGCCATTACTGACTTGATTCTTCCTCTTTCATCAATGAAAGTATGTTTCTTTAAAATCATAGATGCTTTGTCACCTTGAATTGGTCTCCAAACCCATTGTGCTGTGACTTTCATGCCATTTCCCATATTACCCTTAACATCTTTCTTATGCCTATCAGTAGAAACTTTTGGCCTACCAGTGGGAACTTTTGGCTTAGCAGTTTCTACCTTAGGCACCCATTTTTTATTATACCTAGTTGTTTTATTTAAAAAGGACTTATTAACTGTTTGAGCTTGCTTATAATTTGAAACTGTTGGCTTTGCTCTTGAAACAGTTGGTCTTGGATACATAGTTTTGTTTTGTCTAGCAGGACAAAATTGTCTTGTGCCAGAGTTCAACACAACTGATCTAGGAATCACTTTAACATTAGAGTGATTTTGATTTGAAACATAGCTGTTCAATCTAGGCTGTTTGTTCCCAAATACCCTTGTATCCCTTGAAGTTACCTTTTTCCATGGGTTATTATCACAATATGCAGCAAAGTGATCAAAACTACCACATACAAAACACATTTTGTTTTGCATGATAAAATCACTACCTAGCTGTTGAGATTTTAGATTATTCCAGTTCCTCTGGTTACCCCTAGGAGCTGGTGACTTGTTCCTATACATCTCAGCATATCTAACCTGTTTCCTAACTGGTTTTTCAACTTTAGTTTTAGCCATTTTAGGACTAACAGTTTCTTTCTTATTTTCAGACACATTTTCATTAACCAAAGAGGTATCACTAGCACTTTCAAAAGACTCATTCTCCATTTTAGTCTCTTCAACCTTAGGATTCTCAGTAGTCTTAGGGCCATATTCAAGTTTAGGCTCTTGAAACTCTTCTAAACCTGTGTGTGCTAGGTCAATTCCTGGAGGTGAAGGAACACCTCTGTATGGTGGAGGAACAGACTTATAACCTATACCTGACTTAGCTTTATTGACTACTTGGGCTTCCCAAATTTTATTAACTCCATCTGAGGCATAAGCTAGTGTGTCTACAGTTATCTGAACATTATCATTAGCCTTTTTCAGTTTCTCTAATTCTTCTCTAAGGGCCTCATTTACAGCAATCTTATGATCTAGTTCTCTTCTTAAAACTATCATATCATCATTGTATTTATTTTCATTAGCCCTATAGTGCTCTAACTGTGCTTCTAAAACTGATATGCCTCTTTTATGATTATATAGGTTATAACTGGTTTGATTTAGCTCTAACCTTTGTTCATCATATTGCTTTTTAAGTTTTTCATATTCTTTTAAAGCAGAACAAGATTTTGCACAACTTATTATTGAATGTACCTCTGAGTCAGAAAATGCCATCTTCCTTGTAGGTAAACTGTTCTTCTGGATCTTCTAAATCAAAGTATCAGAACCTGTCTCTGAAACCACTTGATGGATCTAAACACACACCTTGTGTTAGTGATACTTTGAGTAATACTAACAAGCACGTGGAATTTACTTATTAGCACTTAGAAGAATTGCTTTGTATGAATGTTATTGAGTGTGGACAGTTGTAAGTAATAAACACAGAGTATAAACCAAACTTGCAGCTTTAATATTATTAGGAATAATACGAGTGATCTTGAGTTATCACCAGGGTTACACCTTGAAGCTTTCTAGGTTAATTCGTGTATGAAAGTTGTACCAAAACCTAATCCTAGGATCTCCTTTTATAGGACACAAGGAGTCCTTTACAAGATAAGTATAAGACTAACTAAATAGAATATTTACAAGATCATTTCCATACTTATCATAACAGTTATCTTATTAGCAGTGGTAACAGTATGTACTAGCAGTGGTAATGTGTTTTGGTAACTATATGTACTAGCAGTGGTAATGGTGTTTCCACTGCTAGTGTAATCTTCCAGCAGTGGGAATGACGTTTCCACTGCTAGTGTATTCTTCCAGCAGTGGGAATGACGTTTCCACTGCTAGTGTATTCTTCCAGCAGTGGGAACTGTAACACTAGCAGTTTGTACTGATAGTTTAATTCCCAACACCCTCTAAGTCTAAAACCCGTTTCGAGTGTTCTCAATCAAGCACATAACATATTCATACCTGAATTGAAAGATCCACATTTGTCGGGTAAGGGGAAGGCCGACTTTGAAAATTCGCCAAATTCCATACAGTCCCTTGGCGCGTCCTCGGCGCGTCAGCGCGCCAGCAGCAGATATGGAGTTTGCGAATTAGGCTACCGTTTGATGTTTTAAGTGTTTCAAAGGTTTATTTGTCATTATCAAAACATTAGGAGATCTTGATCATGTTGCCTCAACAATCTCCCCCTTTTTGATGATGACAAATAAAATCCGAAAGCAAATAAAACTTACAAACGTAGCGAAGACAAGCGCGCCTTTGGTGAAGCTTTGCGTCTTGACCTTGCCTTGTAAATTTGGTGAAGTCCTTTGCTTGCTCTTGAGCTTGACCTTCACTCTTGCTTTCTTTCTCCCCCTTTTGTCTAATAAAAAAGGCGGGACTTCCATGTGAATGGGTAAAGTAGCTTGTTCCATAGCACTCGAGCGTGCTCCCCCTTGAACATAGCTCCCCCTAGATCGTTGCTCCCCCTTGTTCCAAGGCGGGGATCCATGGGTCAAGAGCCTCACCTTTGTGGTGGCCTAGCTACATAAAAACAACACAACACCCAACAACCAAGAAATCCTCACATGTGAAAGTCCAAGATGGGTTAGATGACCATTTGGATACTTGCAACATGGGTTATTTCACATCATAAACATCATATATTACATAATAAAATCAAGCACTCACATGCATAACATAATCATATAGTTATTCATAGGACAAAATTTATCAATTATGCATCAATATGTCACATACTCAAGTAAGCATAATACATGTTCAAATAAGAGCACATATTCAATAACCATGTGAATATGATCATAGAACGAATTTATCAAGCAAGCATAAACATATCACTTACACAAGTGAGCATAACACATACTCAAATTAGAGCACATAGTTTCACATAAAAACACTTTAAGAGTGCAAAGAAAGACCAAAATCATCAAGGTAAGGTGTGATAGATATCCAATTACCTTTAAGTGCATGTGTGCCTAGAATTAATTTGTAGCATCTACACAAGTTACTACCTAGTAGCAAGACATGGCATAATGAAATTCCTAAGTGAGTGAATCACAACGTGAATTACCCTCCCCCTAGATTAATTCAATCTTATAAAGAAAATACCTATATTATGTAAAGGTCATTAAACCATTTCCTACTTCTTAGGAGTCAAATTAGTCTCAACCCATACAATACATTTCACATAATTCCTTAGCACATTGTTTAACCAAACTTTAAGAGGTTGGAAAGGATCAAGCAAGCATATTCATTATAAAGACTCTAAGTGACACGACATCCTATGTTCCATATCAACCATTAACAATCTTTTCTAAGACTCAAAATGTGCTCGGCTAAATACACGACACATCTCTTGTAACTTCTTGTCCTTCCTTTGGACGACCTCATTAGTTTGAGGAGGACTAATGTCCGAGAAGTTTTGAGAGATTCCGTGTTGATTGCAAAAATCCCCAAATTGCACCTATGTACAAATCTTTTACCATGATGAACTTGAATCAAAGCTCAAGTAGGTTTATTAAATCTTCTTTCTAAGAATCAAAACTTATCTAGGATATCTTCCTTAGCACCTAGAAATAGAGTCCATATATAATGTGAATAGTCATCAATTGTCTATGTGATGAACTAAACAAGTCGATAAGAAGTAATTCTAAGACTCTATTGGTTGAAATGGTTTTACTAATCGTATTTCTTGCAAGACCTTGTTTGTCTAAGTAATACGTAAATGTGCACCTAGTGTCTAATATAAGACTTTAAAATTGTGAACACATGAACTAGTATCTTTACCAAATATGCAAGCAATTAGCATGTTAGCAATATGCACAAAATCAACTAGCATCATGGCAAGTGGGCATATAGCATCAAAACATATTCTCATGCAAACACGTCTTTCATACCATCATTTAATCACTAAGGAAAGTAAGCATATAATCACATAGCATCCATGAACCCACAATTTATGACACACAATCTTATTTCTAGGGACATTTAATCATGTGAGCATATTTCATGTCATTTTTTGATCATAACTTGTTAGCAACATAATCATGTATATAACTTATTTGTATATGTTATAAGGATTTCCTTTTAAGATCTTACATATACATATTAAGCAATTAAGAAATTAAGCAAACTACACATGATGTATTGATGTGAAAACTACAATCATCCAACCGGTTTATCTTAATTTATCATGATGTGACACTTAAGATTTATGATAATATTATTCATACATGCCGCACATAAGTTAGTTTTCATCCCTAAGTTTGATTACTTAATCTAACAAGTATTTTCATGTAGACACATACAAAGAATCACAAGTAGGCATATAATCATTGATCACAAAAAGGACTTAAGTAAGGCATGCAACTATCAATATGAACACTAGGATGATGTTCTTAATAGTTGGTAAATAAAAGCTTGTGACATCTCCTCTTAGATGTTTGATAGTATTATTATTGGTTTGATATTTCTCTTGATTTGAAACAACTTGTTTTGTTTTAAGTTCCAAAAATCTCAATTCTTTGTTGGTAGTTTTGGTTGAAATTAGATGATCAAGTAACCCAAGTTAGTTCTTAGGATTATGCATGCATAATAGTTCCCATTATACTCGATTGTGTATAGATCCTTTATCATCATTTTGAAATTTAAATGATTCTATTTTCACACAATATAGATCCTTCATCTTATCATGCATGTACCAAGTGCAAGTATTTTCATGCAAGACATCTCAAGAGTGTAGATGTTTGTGCATAGAAATCAAGTGTATATTTTATTATTAGATACACAAACTAGATCCTATAAACCATCAAAACATGTATAGAAAGTCAATATACCATGCATGATAAATCTCCGGTTTATAGTTTATTATGTAGTGCGTCGACATTGATAAACCTTGTTTATCACTTGTCTTGACAAAATAAGTTTCTAAGATTTCGGATGAAATACTTAGTTTATCAAGTCTAATCATAGGGTATTTTAGTTTGATATGCAATACCATACCGAATTCAATCTACGTGAATTCTCTTCAACTACGTAAGTAGTTTGTATGTTTACATAAAATCATTTCTTTTCTTTTCTACCCTAAGACACATAGCATGCAATTTTCACATAAATTGAACAAGTAGAGGTAGATATTAAATCTTCAACACAATAGTGAGTTGTGATCCGAAATTTTATATAGTCTTGGTAATTCGACACAAATGACTTTCAATCCTAGCAAGTGTAGTAGGATGATTTGTGTCAAACTTTCTTGTTCATAACACATAGTATAGACTTGTAGAATCTAGGATAGTATCAATCATTGTTTGAATAATAAATTGATAGATATCTTTCTTCTCGGAAAACACTTGTTTGTATTTCCTTCCATGCCTTCACATAAGTCCTAGTCACATAAACACATATGCTCTAAGAGCACACAAAAGGACCTAACAAATGACCAACTAGACAACTTACTTCAATTTGAAAGATTGTCTTCCTATTTCTAATTATTTTTTGACTTGTTTTATGTTTAGAAAGACTTAATAGGGTTCCAATGGAGTGTGTAAAGCAAGTTTTAAGACTTATAGACTCTAAACATTCTTTTACTTCACAAATGATTTTTACAAATTGGCTATTTGAGTTGGTAAACCTTAGATTGATTAATGTTAAGGTTTAGTGTGAAGTACAATTGGGGGTTTAGCAAGGTAAGGTATTTATAAGATCCAACACTCAACACTTGGGAAAACTCTACAGGACCTCTGGCGCGTCACCCACGCGTTGACGCTTGGGCAACGCGCCAGGCTCGGTAAAATATTCCCAAGTTTGGGTCTTGGCCTATAAATACCCCCTTGCCTCTTGTATTCCTCACCCCTTGCCATTATTCTTTCTCTCTAAACACTCTCTTATCTCTCTATCTCTAATCTTGTGTTCTTGATTTTCACATAACATCTTTGAAAGAACACATCTTCTTTGCAAGGGAAGAATCACAAGAACCTAATCCACTCTTGTGATTGTGTCGAGGGTCTTCTTCTTATACCCTTTCTATTACAATCGAGTCTCTAGGTTAGGTTAGGGCTTGATTGTTAAAACAAACAATCTTATTCATTCATTTGTTTGTAAGGGAAGTCTTGTGTCTTAGCGACCAAACCTAGATCATTGGGGATCTAGATTGAAGACTTGTGTCTTGGTGACCAAGCCTAGATAATTGGGGATCTAGTTGGGGTTTGATACTTCCGGTGGTAAGTCGAATCACGAGATTCTTTAGGGTGGTTTCCGAGGGTGGAATACCGTTGGGAGTAGCTCTTCTTTGTGAGCACCGATCTTTGTGCATATCGGTGGAGTGAAGTTGTAACGGTTTGTAATCCACCGAAAGGATTATACTAGAGTAATAGTATCGGTGTCGTGGATTCGCAACTGGACGTACGGATGGCATAAACCCCCCATCCCGAACCAGTATATATCGTGGTGTCTCTTTACATGCTTTATATACTTTGTTTGTATTTGTGGTTGTGATTATTGTTGTATAACCACTTGGTGATCTTTGAGGCTTAAAGTTAATAAACTTTGAAGAAGCTGAAAAGACCGTATTCACCCCCCTCTACGGTTCTACAAGTGTCTTATTCTTGCATTATATATACTATAGGAGGGTACCCGCGCATTGCGACGGCAGGTACCCGGTGACTATTTTGATGGCTGATGAACTCAAATAAGTACATATTATTAATATCATTTATCCTATTTATTTGACTTGTTTTACTTTATTATGTATGAGAATCGGTACTTTAATGTTTACTTTAGTGATTCTCAGGTAAAAACAGGTAATAGGTGAAACTTGGAGATTTTGGACTAATTATGGAGCAAAATGAGCAAGATGTCAAAAGTCTACTGAAATCCAGAAGATGCGTCGTATCTCTCTCAACACATACGCCGCAATATCATACTTATATGAATTCGAAGACCATTGCCTGACTTTGAAGAATGCGCCGCATGGAATTTTACCATGCGCCGCTTATGAAACTCTGGTCAACAAAGAAGATCAAGCTTGTTCTACTCAGGATACGCCGCATTATACTTCTGACATACAGCGTATCACTATCAAGACTTTACCAGATACAATCCAAGATACTGAAGGACATGCGCCGCATAAAGATTCAAGTTACACCGCATCTGAAGGCGGTGTACGAATATTCCATAATATATTAATCTTGGACCCCACGCGAAGTTAAGTACATGCGCCGCATCTGCTCATTACATACCCAGCTGAGGTAAACCAACGGAAGGTGTCAAACTCCAATAGATCTATCAACTATACTTGAGTTCACTTGTGTAAAACCCACAAGTGATTATGGCTCATGTATTTTAGTTATGTAATGGTGGCAGAATAGTGTCACTTGTGTAACAACCAAAGAAAAAGATTTGTATTCGATTTTTAAAGCAAGTAGCATGTAACCCCCTCACAGGGTTTGTAAAGCATTTAGAAAGCGTTGTAAAAGATGTGAGGCTATGAAAACTCACCTGGGCTTAAGGCTATGTGATAGATGTCAAAGACTAGAGGTCTAGGCTGCTTACTCACGTATCTTGAGGTCTATTATTGTTGTGGAGGCATGTCAAGCTCTAGTTGTTTTGTTTTGTGTTTATTAAGTGTTTTATCTTAGAATTCTTAGATATAATATAACACAGTTCAGGCCATCGTAATCCAGAAGTATAACTCCTCATATGAAGCTCCCTACTATTTTATTATGCTGCCAACATAATACTGTTCGGGGCATCATAATTCAGAAGTATATAACTCCTCACACGAAGTTCCTTACTATTGAGTTATATTTTTATTAGAGTTTAGTTATAACATAACAATGTTCGGGCCATCATAATTCAGAAATATATGTAATAATCGTTTGAGGAGCCAGGACACTTTAAATCGTAAACCCAACAGACTCGTCAAAACGAAATATCCACATAGTACTCCTCACATAAAGCTCCCTAGTATTGCGTTATGCTTATAAATTTAAATTAGGTTTGCTATATATATGAAAATAGTTTACTTTATAACCTTCAAGTTTAACATATTTACAAAATCTACCCTATATTTATAATACTTATAGTACCTAAGTTTATAACTATCTAGACTTCACATTTTTAGTCCCTATACTTCTATATTTTGAGAAAATGGTAGGAATGACCCTTGGACTTATAAGTTTTCAAAATTTACTATTTATACCCTTAACTTTATAACTTTTGCAAAACTAGTCCTTATAAGTTTATAACTTTCTAACTTTTTATCCTAAGGTTATATAACTTTGAAAAAAGGGTCCTTATGCTTATAACTTATAAGAAATGTCAAAAATATTCCCTAAACTTAATATTTTCAGTTATTTACCATATATACCCCTATGCATGGAAAGTTTTGCAAAACTAGTCTTAATTCCATGCAAACTATATTTTTTTGAAACAAAAAGGTTTCCTAGCTTATGGTTAACTAATATATGCTTAAATAAGTTGCGTAAACTAGATTATAGCTTATGAAAAGGGCTTATAGCATAAAAATAGCAATTCGACTCATTTTAGGGTTTTTAAAAGATAACGAACTAGTTTTTGTGATCAAGGCTTAGGCAAGGGGTTCTAGGGGATCTAAGGCATCTAATATCTATCCTAGGACTTATCTAAAGTAAAAGGAAACAAGTTAGAGGCTTACCTAGGTCATGGAAGTCTTAATGTGGGCAAACTAGGGTTTTCTAGGAAAAATGGAACTCGACAAGGACCTAGGGCTTAGCTACTCGACTTCTAAGGCTACAAGACTCTACTACTAATAATAGGACCAGAGTATATGTGGTAAAGAATAGTGAAATAGGGTGAATTGGAATGAAGGGGTACGAGCCCTTTTATAGGCTCGTTAGCCTTGGAGACCAAGCAAAGGGATGGCTAGGTGTCACGAGGGGGAGGGAATGACTAACCACAGCTATAAGGTGACTATTGGGAGCTATAAGGGTGGAGGTGGAGGTCTATAGGCGGCGTAGGGTGGTGTGTAGTGGAGAAGAAACCGTGGAGTCGGTTTAGGGAACTAGGTGACGAGTAGGTGATGGAGGTGGGTACTAGGTTAAGTATAAGGTGATATGTAAGCAACTAGGCTAGGTGCTTGAGGTGCTAGAGGTGCTTAGGGTACTTAGTTTTAGGATTAGGGTTAAGTTATGTTTAGTTATAACCTAATTTGGCTTAGTGAGTGATTAGGGTCTAACTTAGGGTTTAGTGCCTAGATTAGGGTCCTATGAGTGTTTAGTGACTAATCCTAAGTCCTAAGGAGCTTATACTAAGTGGAGGTAGCTTATGGAAAAGGTTTGGGAAGGTTTGACCTAGTTTCCGGGAAGTTATAACCTAGTTATGGTTTTGTGCTTAAGAGACTTGTACCTAGACTCTAAGAGGTTGTACTAGGGTCTAATGATGCTAAGATATCCTAATGATACTAAGGTAACTTACACATAAGCCTTGAACACTTTTAAACTAGTTCAGATAAGCAATCAGAGTTTTGTAAACACATAGGCCTGTTTAGGGCTTAATTAGTGTAAGATTAGGGTTTTGTGATGAGTTTAGTGTTTTAGATTGGTGAATTACTTATTATGGTGTTGTTGTGATCCTATGCTTAACATACCAAGAGTTTATAGGATGTGTGGGTAAAGATATTTAGCTTGTGTGGATACGTGAGCAGGTCTAGAGAGTCACTTATGTAATGATATGCATGCAAAAAGCAAAAATTACCTGTTGATGAACTCAAATAAGTACATATTATTATCATCATTTATCCTATTTATTTGACTTGTTTTACTTTATTATGTATGAGAATCGGTACTTTAATGTTTACTTTAGTAATTTTCAGGTAAAAACAGGTAATAGGTGAAACTTGGCGATTTTGGACTAATTATGGAGCAAAACGAGCAAGATGTCAAAAGTCTACTGAAATCCAGAAGATGCGCCGTATCTCTCTCAACAGATACGCCGCAATATCATACTTAGATGAATTCGAAGACCATAGCCTGACTTTGAAGAATGCGTCACATAAAATTCTACCATGCGCCGCTTACGAAACTTTGGTCAACGAAGAAGATCAAGCTTGTTCTACTCCAGATACGCCGCATTATCATACTTATATATAAGAGTAAATTACACCGTTCGTCTTTATGGTTCGCATTGACTACAACCTTTCGTCTTTTGATCGAAAGAAATGTGTGCTTGTCCCTAACTGCGAAACGATTACACGCCGTTAGTCCCCTCACTCTAACGACTAGGGATGGCAACGGGTCGGGTTTGGGTCGGGTTTTAGTGAACCCGTACCCGTACCCGTTTATGAAATCTATACCCAAACCCGCCCCAAAACCCGATGGGTACCCGTTTATAAAATCCATCGGTTTTTTGGGTTTTCCCCGCGGGTTTCGGTTATCCCCAATTGAGTATTATATGGACAAAATAGCGGTATTAATATTAAGTCACACTAAAATCAACCGAAAAAACAAAGGAAAACACTAAAATATATTACTTTTAGAATATCGTATCAAACGATTTAACCCATTTGGATAATTCATGTACAGAATAAAATATGTAATATAATAGAGATACATATATAAACAAATATAATGGAAGAAATTATATATAATGTATATATATTCTAGTTAATTATAATATCAATAAAGCGGATATAGATTCGGGTAAGCGGATACGGGTACGGGTACGGGTAATCGGGCGGGGATTACCCGAACCCGTACCCAAACCCGTACCCGGCTAAAAAATTATATCAATACCCAAACCCGCATCCAAACCCGCCAACCCGTCCCCGAACCCGACCCAACCGGTTCGGGTTTTGGTTTTCCCCGTCGGTTTCGGGTGCTTTTGCCATCCCTACTAACGACTCTCATTAACACTCGTTAAGTCTCCCTACATAAGGGTATTTTGGTCTTTTTAAATCTACCTTATGAGGATATATCGACAATATTACTCTTAACTTCATCTTATTTCTTTTACTTTATCATTATTGTCTTAATCTCAAACCATTACCATCCACAATCGTCTTCTTCTATATCCGACCACCACAACCAGCCAATTCGATATACAATCAAATGAATAAGTTTCTAGCTACCCACTATCCGACCACCTCATTTTTTAAATTTGTCTTCTTTTTCAGAATTGGTTTGATAATTGATATTAAGGGTAGATGTGTAAAGTGTTTGGGACCTTACAAGAAACAACCGGAGAAAAAGACGAATATACCCTCACATGGGTATCACGTGTTGTCAGTCAACAAGTGTTAGTGAGTGTCGTTAGAGGGAGGGACTAACGACACAATTTTTAAGTCAAGGGACGAAAGGCTGCGGTCAACGCAAAGCTAAAGGCGTAATTTACTCCTATATAAAAAGAAAAGAAACACCAAATAAATATCCCCTTATTATTATTGATTCGAACTAAAACCCTAAAAAGAAAAGAAGCAAAGCAAAGCAAAACCCTATTTTCATCCCCAAATTTTCAGTCCTTCATCGCCGCTTTCAGATTCCCTTCTCCAGCCATCTTTGTTTTCTGCTTACGTAAGCATCTTCATAACCCTTTAATATCTTATTTTTATAAAAATTGTACTTTTTTGATTATATGGTTTATGGGTATTATTGATTGTGTTAAACTATTGTACTATTAGTATTGATTTGTATTTGGTAATAGGTATTTGGGTTGAAAACTTTGGGGGGGGGGGTGGGTTGGATTAGTTTGTTTTATGGGTTTATATCGGCTTTTAGAGCATAAGGTACGGTTGCGTTATAGGCAAAATTGTTGACCTATGGGGGA